>JAQQSK010014806.1:0-10998 GCA_028658325.1 Potorous gilbertii | reverse complement strand
CGACTTCTGTATGAACTTTTCAAATTTGAGTCAATCTTCTCCTTATCTACTGTGAATCTTAAAATGGGGTAGTGTCTCCCCAAATTTTTAGTACTGCTTTTTTTAAAAAAAATAACTTTTTTGTTTAAAACTCAAACTAAATTCTGTTTTTTGCTCCAAGCATTTTTGAATCATTTTTCATAAGGCCACAGATTTAGAGCTGGAAAAGACCTTTGAGGCTGTTTACTCCAACTCCTTCATTTTACAGATGAGTAAACTGAGGCCTTGTTCAGGGTCTTACTACAGGTAGTAAGTAGCAGGGCTGGGATTTGAACTCAGGTCTTCTGACTTCAAATTTCCTTTGTGACTATCATTATGCTCATTCCTAGAAATAACTCCTTCCTTTTTGTCCAGGGAAATTGATAAGGTATGGTGGATTTTTTAAAAAAAATGCCTCGGAGTCAGGGAGACGAGTTCAAGTACTGACATCTACTGACTGTGTGACCTGGACAAGTCACTCAATCTCTGATGCTTCCTAAGAAACTCTTGAAGTTTCTGACATCTTGAAGCAGATGCTGATCAGTTGATAGAAGTTTCCTCAGTGGAATTCCCTATGCACATGAAATTACAGGTCCACTATCTAGCCCCTTTTTTCCTACAAAAGAAACAAATCTGGTAAACAAGGGATCTGGTGTAAAACTTGCATGAACTACTGCAGTTTGGGGTGGGGTATGAAGAGATTGATTGTACTTGTCCAGTAGATATGCGTATTAACAAGATTGTTGTACCCTGCTTCCTGGAATACACAGACTGAAGTAACTCCCAGCAACTGAATGTTACACAATAATTTCTCTACTAGGACTCATCCTTCCTGTAACTGCTCTCCTTCTGCCAAGCCTTCAGGAAATAAAATGGAAACTAAGTAGATGTGGAGCAGCACATGTAGAATCGTCAATTATTTATTTTTTTAAGCAATTTTGTTATATAGTGATCAATAAATTTTGCTCCTGCTCTAATTCTCTTCCCCCAACTTTGTAGATAAAGGTTTTTGGTGGGAGAATGCAGTAGCAGCTCTTCTCAGAAAAAATTGTCCTGTGAGCTGGCTTGTTAGGAATGTAAGTATGTTTTCTGTTGAGCCTGTCCATGTTAATTTTGTCCTCTGAGCTGCGACTCGTATTCTGATGTCCTGTATTTCACATGCATGTTTCTAAGATAAGGAAACTACATCATGCAAGCACTTAAATAGTTACTTTAATATTTGCAAAATCCTTGAAAACTTTGGGGTTGGCGTTTTCAGCAAGACCTTGCTTATGGTAGGTAGGTGACCAGTAATAAAGTATTACAGAACTTTTTTGGTGTTTGGGTTTTGATGGCTCAAGGTGATAAATAGCAATTGTTTCTGTTCTGGCCAGGAACTCTGAGGGTCTTCCCCTCCTAGACTGATTATTTTATGTAGACAAACCAGGTCATCTTTTGATCCACTTTTTACCTAGCCTTTAACTACTGAATGGGTGTTGCCACAGATGAACTGAGACCTTAGCTAAAAAAGGCCAAGGGTTATCACCAGGCATCTTGACCTATGTCTTGCCACCAGACTCCCCGTGACTCTGGAGGAGAAAGTAGGACTGATGACTTTGCACAGTCTGGTTTCAGTCAAATCCAATTCATTTGCAAGTCATGACATCATCCTCCTGAGGTCACTGGTTATCTGAGGACAAAGGATGAAAAACATGTCTTTTATGCATATCATCAAGAGCTGATTTCTTCTTGAAGTCTCTCTTCTGAACTCATTGAACCAATTTGTTAAGGTCACTAGGAGGCATGATTTATCATCCTTTATCCTATGGTTTATTGCTTCCTATCGAATTCTTTCATGAAATTTACTTACATCTCATAAAGGATGACTTCATGTATTTTCATATTTACAATATTTGACCTGTTTTCTGTGGTTGGATCTGGGAAGTTCAATTCTCTTATAATTAAGTTTGTAATAACAAATAAATAAACCAAGTACTGTGCTACTTTGCAGGTCTTTCTGCTACCTGTTTGTATAGGAGCCCAGTATATGCAAGATTGATGGTTTTCATTTATCTTTTTTTTGGGGGGGTAGACCTTGGAAGAAGCCGAGAACTTTCAAGCTGCGGTGATCCAACTGGCCAAAACACCCATTGTCGCAGATGTTTACTACATTGTTGGAGGTGTGTCCCCCAAGGAGGGGGTGGTCATCACAAGAAATAGAGGGGGGCCTGCAGATATTTGGCCTCTCGATCCCACACATGGAGAGTAAGTGCAATTGGGAGCTTCCTCTACCGGCTGATACCTGAAACCTGTGAATCAGATTCATATAGACTCCTGATGAGCTATGCTATTTGTACTATTTGAATAGTAAATATTTGATATAAATATATTAAAATATAAAATTTAATATAATTAATAAATTTAATATTTTAACATTTATATCAAATTTTCATGGGTTCTGAATTACATAGTCAAAATTAAGTGTCTCTATAAGGCATGCCTAGGACCACTTTCTCAAGTTTTTTTTTTTTTTTAAATGTATTGTTTTGTAGGTGGTTCCGAGTTGAGACAAATTATGATCACTGGAAACCAGTTCCCATATGGGATGACCGCAGGTACATTTCTGCAGGGCTTTGGGGAATTGATGTACTTTTTCTCTATTAAAAAGGATGACCTCACACAGCAGTTGGGAAAGTCATAGAAACTGAGAAGTGTGTCTTCCCAGGAATATTTGTTTGTCTTGTCTTGGTGGTGCTATAGTTATTTAAAGAAAAATATAGAAAAGTATCTTTGACGACCTCAAGAGCAGCCATCTAGCTAAAGGCACATCTTGCCACCTGGTTTTGCTGAGAAAAGCAATAGGGAGTTTTATTGGTGGAAGAACCATTCCGAAAGTAGGTAAGACCAATTATTTCTCATCACCTTGGAAATAAGATCCACAGGACTTATTATCTTTCCCCCAAATGCTCTTTTCTCTTGAATTTCCCTATTGTGTCAAAGGATCACCATCCTTCCAACCTCCCAAGTTCATCACCTTGGCATTACATTCTATTTCCCTGTCTTCCTTATCCCGCAGAGTCAAGCTGTTGCCAAATCTTACCTTTCTACCTGTACAACATCTCTTATAGTCACCACCTTAGTTTAGCTTCTCCCCATCTCTTCCTTAACTAACTTAACTTCCTTAACTATTATGGGATCTCCGAATTCATCTCCGAGCTTCAAGTCACTTCCTTCCATACAGCTGCTGAAAGGCAAAACCAACTGTTACCTTTCACTGCTTAGTGACCTCTAATAGCTCCCTATTGCCTGAGGCTTCACCTTATCTTCCCAATCTCACTATCCAGTACTCCTCTTCCCAGGCTCCAAGACTTTTTGTGACCCCACTGGCAATACCTAAGGACTCCTCAGAATAGTGTTAAATGTATAAATTTAAAGACGTAGGATAGCAAAGATACCAGTTATATCGAAATAAAGACATACATTTTTTTTCTAGCCCAGGTTCTCTTCTCCCCCACCATCAAACTTAATTCATGGATCCCATAGATCAAAAGACCTGTGATTGCTCTGTGTTGTAATCAATCTGACCTCCTCTCTGTTCCTCATACATAATATTTCATTCCTGTTTCTGTGCCTTTGAACCGGCCATCCTCCATTCCTGGAATGCTCCTTACTTCCTT
Source organism: Potorous gilbertii (assembly GCA_028658325.1). Classification (NCBI taxonomy): domain Eukaryota; kingdom Metazoa; phylum Chordata; class Mammalia; order Diprotodontia; family Potoroidae; genus Potorous; species Potorous gilbertii. Next base: position 7,324 of record JAQQSK010014806.1, on the reverse strand, counting down.
TTCATGGGATTCCAGTTTTACTTGAGGTACAGCTCCAAGGGCCACCTCCTACACCTCTTTTCTGTTCTGTCTCTAGTGTCCTTCCTAACTACTTTGTATTTATTTTGTGGTTTTTAATGTATGTTTACTCAGCACATACTTAAATACATATAAGTTGTCTCCCACAGTAGAATATACTCTCCTTAAGAGCAGAGCCTATCTTTTTCTTTTTTGTATCCCCAGTTCTAGGCATGATGCCTAACAAAGTGTAAGATAGGTGCTTTATAGTAAATGCTTGGTGATTGATAGTGGAATGTTCCAGGACCACTTTCTTTATTTAACATTTTCATTAATGATCTGAATAAAGGCATGCTTAGCAGCTTTGTAAATGATGCAAATTTGGAGAGATATCAGACATTCTTGCTGACAAAGGTCAGGATCCAAAAAAATTTTGATGGGCTAAAAAAATTGAATTGACTCTAATTAGGTAAAATTGAATAGTGATCAATGTAAAGTCATACGTTTGGGTCAAAAAATCATTTTTGTAAGTATGTTCATGATTCATACTAATTAAGACCCAGCTGTAGAAGGAAAAGGAGACATGGTTAAATAAGTTTGTTTGGAAAAGAAATTTTAGTGGATGGCACATTCAGTATTAGTTTACATTGTGATAGTAGCCAAAAAAAAAACCCTAATGCAATCCTGGGTGGTATTTAGAGAGGAATAAGTGTCAGGAATAAAGAGATGTGAGAGGTCTGCTGTTCTCTGCCCTAAGGAGACTACTTCTGAAATATTGTGGTCAGTTCTCTAGATGCCCAGTTTTTGGAAGGGCATAGATAAACTCAAGGGTATCCAGAGGAAAGTAAACAGCATGGTGAAGGGACCTGTGCCCACACCCTGTTTGAAGATATGAGTGATAGAGCCCAGGGAAGAGAACGAGGTGGCTATCTTTGAGTATGCTTAGCAAATTTACACATGGAGGAGGGGTCAGATGGGTCCTAACTAATCCAGAAGCACTAGATGGAAGCTGTGCAGAAAAGGTAATTGGGGCTTGCTATCAGGAAAATTTCCTAACAAAATCTGTCCCAATGGGCCATCTCTAGATTAGCCACTTATTGCGTAGATTGTGGAGAGCATTCTCTTTCAGGTTTACTAGATTCTCGTCTATGTCCCTTTCTACTATAACTTTTGTAATTCGGTGATTTGTTGTGTCAATGACTTGTTGACAGATAACATTCAATGATTTCCCCCACAGAACACCTGCTATCAAGGCCCTTAATTCAACTGGACAGAAAAATATCAACTTTGATACACTTTTTAAGGTACCTTGAAGTTGTTGGTTTTTTTTTTAATTTTGTACAAATGATTCAGAAATCTATTAATATAACAAAATAGTGCCATAGAATGACAATATTTAAAAACAAATATAGCAGATGTGGTTGGTTGTCAGAAAGAGACTGAAAAAATTATCTGTTGGAATATTACCTAGATGAAATACTTTTATTTTTATTTCATTTTTAATATTTTGATAATTAATATTTTGATATTTTCTGAATTTCTTTAAGCAAAATAACTAAGTTGTCCTCCTCCTTCTCCACCCTCTGTATCCAATCACTGTCTTGTCTTAGCCCCCTTCTGTCCTACTTGTATTTCAGCTTTGTTTCAAAGAATTTCTGTGTAATTGGGTTTTTAATTTTAAATGCAGGTTTTGTCAGTGGTTCCAGTTTTGAACAAGTAAGTGTCTTCAATGTTATTGATTAAGAATATCTGTTTTTTTATTTAACATTTTATTTCCCCCCCACATTACGTGTAAAAATAATTTTTAACATCCATTTTTTTTTTTTGAGCTCCAGATTCTCTCCCTCTTTGAGAAGGCAAGCAATTTGATATAGATTGTACATGTGCAGTCATGGAAAACATATGTTGTGAAAGAAAACACAAACAAAAAAGCAAAGCAAAACAAGAAAAATAAAATTAAACATGTTTGCTTCAATCTGCATCCCTTTACACCAACATATGTTTATTTTTTCTCTCCTGATAGAACTAGCTCCTTGAAAGACAGAATTTAATTTAATTTTTTCTTTTGTATTTCCAGTGCCTAACAGAGCCTGGTGCAGAGCAAACACTTAATAATTGTTTGTTGATAAGTTAATTACCTATGATGTGTAGTGCTGATGAAAATGCAAAATTTAAAAGGTGGTGTGGTAGAGCAGACAGTATGTTAGTCAGGCAGACCTGAATTAGCATCTTGCCTCTGACACTAGCTAGGTAACTGTGGGCAAATCACTTGCTTCTCCTAGTCTCAGTTTCCTCATCTGTAGATAGTAGAGATGAGAGAATCACCTGTGTTACCTGTCTCATAAGATTCAAATAAGATAATCTGTGTAAAGCTTTCTAGAGACAGTCAAAGCATCTTGTAAACCTTACACACTCTGTAAGCATCAAGTATTCCCATTTTTGTTCGTATCTCCCATTTATGTTTCATATGAGTGTTTCTTTGTATGCACACAGCTGTTGGCATTTTATCTCCCCCATTACAGTGTGAGCTACTTGAGGACAGGCAGGTATTTGTACTTTTCTTTGTATTTCCAATGCTCAGCACAGTGCTTGGTATATAGTAAGAGCTTAATAAATGCTTGTTGATTGATTACTGGATACAACAAAATCCTCACCCTATTACAGGCTTACAGTCTAGTAGGGGAATAAGTTATACATGGATAACTATAGTAATATTGTAAATAACTACAATAGTAATATACATATAATAATATTACATGAGAAGCATATTAGTATCACAACCAGTCCTTCTCATTCCAGATTTGGCATTCCTTCCACTTACTAGATCATACTGCCTATACTTGGCATGTATACACATATGTGTATTTGCAGATGGGGCTAGGAGTGTGTGTGTGTGTGTGTGTGTGTGTGTGTGTGTGAGAGAGAGAGAGAGAGAGAGAGAGAGAGAGAGAGAGACTTAAGCCTATGAGGAGTCTTTTTTTTTTTTTTTGGAAGCAATCAGGGAGAAGTGAGTTGCCCAGTCACACAGGTAGTTAGGTCTGAGGTCAAACTTGAACTCAGGTCCTTCTGACTCCAAGGCTGCTGCTTTATCTGCTGCACCACCTAACTGCCAGGTAAAGAGGTTTTTCAGGTGAAATCGGTTAGTATTCATGTGGGAGGACTTTGAAGATATTTATTTATCTTCTATATAATACATGGATTCATGAGTGACCTTCCATAATTATACCATTTCCCCAGCTCTTTGGTTCTTAGCCAAGAGATTGTTCACAATGTGTGGATATCAGTACTCTGTAACATATATACCTTCTTGGGACAAGCTGGAATGTGTTTGGTTATTCCTGGGCTAGGGCCCTTCAGGAGATTCGATCAGGCTTAGAAACTACAAGGCTAGGATCATAGTAGCATCAGGGGTATGCGCAAAGTAAGTGGAACTAACCAGTTAGCCGGCTGCTCCAGCATCGTTCAGTGTCTACAGGGTGCAGAGAGATGTCCTATGTGCTTAATGTTAGTTCTACCACTAGGGACTTGGGCCTTGAATTTGAAGTGCTCAGATCCTAGATGCCCTGCCTGGCCCCTCACCCAGGAGAGGCTTATGTGAGCATGATTGCCTAACTACTTTGCTTTTATCTTCATCAGAGACGATGACAGGCATGGACAATCATATCACTCTTTTGTCTTTCAGTTTCACAGTTTACACAACAGTAATGAGCGCTGCTAAGCCAGACAAATACATGACTCAGATCAGAAACTGAGGGAGAAAGACGTAAGTAAAAGAAAAGGAGAGAATTTAATTTAACCATGAAGACTGCTGGGAGAAACGCTCCCTATTTCATTCTCTGAGTTTTCTCTTTCAAAGGAATGGAACCCTACATCACATGCTTGATGTGAGATGGGAAAGTCTTGTTCCCCCACTAGAGTGTAAGATCCCTGAGAGCAGATTAATGAACCAATTGTCTTTGCATCTTTCTTAGCAAATCTCTGCTCATTGTAGACAATCAACATTTGTGGAAGACTTGAAGAACTTTTAGCTATAATAAGAGTCGCAAACAAGTCCCTTAACCCTATTTGCCTCAGTTTCCTCATCTGTAAAATGAACAGGAGAAGGAAATGGCAAACCACTCCAGTATCTTTGCCAAGGAAACCCCAAATGGGGTCACAAAGAGTTGGAAATGACTGAAATGACTGAACAATAACAGCACTTATATTACTTACTATGTGCCAGGCATTGGTGTTGAGTACTTTACAATAATTGTCAAGCCTCATAACAACTCTGAAAGGTAGGTGCTACTATTAACTCCATTTTACAAGTGAGAAACCTGAAACAAAGAGAAGTTAAGTGACTTGTCCAGAGTCACACAGCTAATAAGTAAGGTTGGATTTGAACTCGAGTCTTCCTGTCTTCCTACCAGTCTATTCACTGTACCATTTTCGTTTACTTTGAATACTGACATGGAACTGAGCTCCCATGTTTATATTGTAGGCCTGAGAGAAAACTTGCTCAGTCCCTGACTCACTCAATTCAGGGATGGGGCTTGCAATGTATGAGTTTTTCCAACTGAGAGTCAGAATCTATGAGGTTTGTTGTGTATCAATCTAAGAAAAGTGGTGACAACAGATGAGAATTTATGCTGAGTTCTTGGGACCAGCCCAAGATCCGTATAGGTCTTGGGTGAGGCTGGCCACAGAGATGTTACTGTAGCCTGAGTTATAGTAACTGTAAGTAACCTGAATACCTGAGTAACCACACCTCTTTTACTTACAGAACTCTCAGCAAAACTTGGTTTGCCCTGTGCTTAGGGAAAGCACATATTGCATTTGTAATCCTGGAAGCATGTGGATTTTAAACTACTAGCTTTAATTACTGAGATACAGAGAGTACCCTTGAATGACTGTTAATTAAGAGAAGTCTGTAAAACCCAATTATTCCTTGAAATTTGATCTGGCTTGATTCCTGGATACTTTGAAAGATGAATTCTTAAAAGTTTATTTTCTTTTCCCCTCTATCAGGTAAAAAGAAAGAGCTGAACTTTCCAAGCACTGAAATTTAAAAAAACCCAAGTGAATGGATTGCAATATTTTTTGAAGACATCCACATTATACTGTGCTACCATATCCGGTATAAAACCAGTTTTAGTAAGAATGAGGACAGTTAATGACCAAAGGGGTTACTTTTTTCAAACTCATTCACCAATGATAATCAGAATGTTCCCTGATTTTATCCGTCCCAACTTGAAGATCCTAAAAAGATAGGTAACAGATGCTGTGGGCTCTGTGTGTCTAAGAATTCATACTGTTAATAAAAACATAGACATCCACCTCTCCGTGCCTCAGGGTATCCCCTTGTAAAGTGAACTGATGAAGATGAATGAACTATGTAAAGTGTTTAGGGAATAAATAGAATTCTAACCAGTACAAACACTGAGCCTGTATGATGCCTTCCACTTTGAATAATGAAAGCATGATTTCTATTATATTTTTCTATGCAACTGGCATTTCTGATCTTCTATGAAGTTTCTGTTTAAAATTTCTGCTAGGCTTGAATTACTTTAAAAAATAACCTATTTTCTTATTGCTTCTTAATAGTAAATTACCATCTAATCCCTGCCATGGTTATGTTGGTTGCTAGGCTAGGCAATATGTTGATAAATCATTTTGAACAATTGAATAAAAGTTTTATAATGATATTGTATTGGTGTTTGTGGTATTTTCTTTAACTTTCTTTTTATCAATCAGAAAAAAATGGTTCTGATCCACTAACCTCAAAGAATATTTTAGTGATAGAAAAAACCCATTTGTGAACTCAAGAAGGAAGCGATTTCTTTAAGCTATTAATTTGCAGAATGAGTTGTTTGGTTTGATTTGGTTTTTCTTAACAGTTCCAGAATATTTCTCATGGTAAAAACAATAGCTACCAGTATCCCTATCATGTAGGCTGGGTTAGTTTTTCCCCTAAAAGTCAGGAAAACTGTACTAAGGTTTTGATTAGTTCAGTGGGGCTAAGCTTGAGTTTCCTGGTCATGTAGGGCAGAAGCTGGTGACTTTCAGATTTGGTGGATGTTTGCCAAACCCAACTCACCCAACACATGCTGTTGATTGGAAGTTTCTCTATGGTGATGATTATGTCACTCCGACTTAGATCTGTGTCAACAAAAAAGATTCTTGTTTTGCTCTTATTAAGTCAACTTTTTTTAAAAAGTGTTGGTTTGTCTACAAGTATCTCATTTCATTCAAATCTTGGGTTTGAACAGCTGGACCAGTCATACTCCATGACATTGACTTGGAATTGCAGTCTGAAGATGCAGTCCCTTATGACGATTGACCTGTATGTCCAAAGAAGCAGATAATCTGGAACTTGGAAATTGGGATGGATTCTAATGTTCTTATCTTTCATTTTTGAAACCAGCATTCCTGCCTTGGACCCTTTAGCTTCTGAGGCCAAACTGCCCATGAGCCATTATGTGAAATCTGTGCATACTAACATTGAATCACAAGCCATAGGCTTTAAAAGCTTCCAACCTGTGGGAGAGATTCAGTTTAGTTGAACAACATTTACCAAGTAGGATGCAACTCCATTAGTTGTGGGGCTAGGAAGACCTGAGCTCTACTCTTCACTTTGGACATAGCCTAGCTATGTAGATCTAGACAAATTCCTTAACCTCTCTGGGTCTCACAGGGGTCTTGAAAGTGATACTTGAAGGTGATATCTTGAAGATAATTCTTATAAAGCATTAAAATTTTTCTGAATTTAATTTTTTTCAATTACATGTAAAAACAACTTTAAATATTTTTTTAAATTTTGAGTTCCAAATCCTTTCTCTCTCTCATTCTCTCCTTTGCCTTCTTCATTGAGAAGAAATATGATATAAGGTTAAACATGTGCAGTCATGCAAAACATATTTCCATATTAGTCGAATTGTAAAATAAAAGACAGATTTCATTGCCCCCGCCAAAAAAAAACCCCAAGGAAAATAAAGTGTTTTTTTCCTCTTTTTTTATTATTTTTTTTTAGTGTTCTACAATCACTTCCTTAAAATTAAGATTTTATCCCCTCCCTCACATTTTCCCCACTACCCCCCTCCCTCCTCGCGACAGCATACAATTCTGTATAGGTTCTACATATACTTTCCTATTGAGTACATTTTCACTATAGTCATGCTATGTAGTCTCACTAAAATAAATGGAAGAAATCATATAACAAATCAAAACATAATACACTAAAACCCACACACATACAAACATGATCAACTACATTCTGCGAATGACTTCCATATTTCTTTCTCTGAGTGTGGAAGACATTTTGCCTTAGAATACCACCATTGGGATTTTT
>JAQQSK010014805.1:0-10998 GCA_028658325.1 Potorous gilbertii | reverse complement strand
AAAATAGTTGTTGGGGTCCTTGGATGAATCCAAGTCATTGTAGAGACTGTGAAACTTTCCACCCCATAGTCAACAAATGTGCCATAAACACAGCCTCATAAGAGACTAAACTGATGGAAGGGTGAAAGGTACAAATTCTTTATTGGTTGACATACCCACAGTCAATTGTCCCCCAAACTATACATTTATACTATGTATTTGATTCTGAGGACTTATCCCCAAAAGATCACTATGTCACTTTGATTAACTGTTGTCACCTAGAGTTTTTCCAGCAAAGTTTTCTGGCATAATTCATGTGTAGGTTTTCACAAAGGTAGATAATAGAATTCTTGTATGGATTGGGAGCTGAGTTTCAAGGAACATGGGGCTCAGTACCAGTCAGGGTCTTTTCCTTAAACTATCTTATTTTGAATCAAAAGACTAAAATTATTCCTCCCGTTTCCTTGACATATTTCCTATATCTATAATGGGAGATGATTTAACATTCTTGTATTGAAGAGATATACAAATAATACGACTGTGAGTAATGGAGCATAGATTTAGCGCTGGAACACACCTTAAGAGACCACTGAATTCAGTTCAGTAACTTCATAGATGAGTGGGCTGAGGCTTAGAGAGGTCAAATGATTTGTTTCTAGGGACACATTCCTAGTAATTGTCTGAGGCAAGATTTGCACTCAGGTCTTCAATACTCTAAGATCCTCACTTTATCCCCTGACCAACCTCCTTAAAACATTAAAATTTAGGATCACCCAGAGGGAAGTAGAAAGATGCATCATGAGTCTGAGAAGGCTGTAGAATGTTACAAATAAAAAAAAAATCAGCTGGAAAAGAAGCATAAAGGATTTCATCAAAGACTATAGGACAAAAGAGACTGGCTAGTCACATAGGAAAAATAAAATATACCTGAAGTATATATATATATATATCATTGAATCACTTGCAGTCTCTAAGAGCACACTGAGTGACCTACCTCCTCCCCCACCCCCTAACAAATCTCCTACCTTGGGGAGGATTTTTATAGGGAGGAAGTGGGCAATAATAAATATGGTAGCCAGGAACAAATAGGTGACAATAAGCATCACTCCCAAGCATCAATTATCCATATCGGTAAGGTCACAGAATCATGAAAATATTATAGACAGAGCCAAATTCACAACTATTTATTAAGTGCCTACTACGTTCTAGACACTGTGCCAAGTGCTGGAGTATAAAATAAGGCAAAACCAGTCTCTACCCTAAAGGGCAGACAACATGTGAACAACTATAAACCTTAAGATAGACAGACAGATAGCTAGAAAGCTGGAGAGATAGAAAGACAGACAGACAAAAATGTACATATCTATTTTGAGGGAGATAGAGAAAAAGAAAGACACAGAGAGAAACAGAGTGAGACAGAGACACACACAGAACTGGAGGCAATTGTAGCAGGAAGGCATTAGCAAGGGGGGAGGGATGGGGAAAGACCTCTTGCAGAAGGTAGAATTTGATCTCAATCTTGCAAGAAGTCAGAGAATACAGGAGGAGATGATGAGGGGAGGGGACACAGCTAGTGGAATGAATTAATGAATGCAAAACCATTTATTATGTCTACCAGGCATGTGTTATTCATGGAGGAAACAATTTTTTTAAAAAAAGAAGACAGTAACTTCCCTCAAAGAGCTTACATTATAATGGGTAAAGAGAATACGCACAGGAGTGTGCTAGAGTCAGCTCATGCAGGCTGGAGAGCTGATTGTTAAATTTTCAGTGTCATCATTTACATCTCAGAAATCAACCAAGGCTAAAAATTAGCACATAATTTATAGTTTTGACTGTCTAGACTTAAGAAACTGATGAATTTAATAATGAATAATAAACTTCAAAGTATGTCATATGTATACTCCCCCCCCCAGTTGTTAAACATTTGCCAATTCATTCCTTTATATAGGGAAGGGGTCACTGCAAAGGGTGTTTTGGGTAACTGCAAAATCACAGGAATAATAAGTGGAGTTATGGGACAATGGATTTATATTCACATGTCTTTTCCAGGAATGGTAATGTTGATTTAATTACTGAGAAAGGATATTCATGAAGCAGGAGAGCTACTGTGCCTTGTTCAAAACCAGTGACTGACATAGTAGATTGATAGGAGTGGAACTAAGGCACAAAGGGAAAAGCGTACGGTCTTTGCTTTGGGTTAGTGCTGCAAAATATTCTTTTGGATGATCCTGATCTTATAGCACTCTGTACATTGGTTCAGTCTTCACTGAGGTGGTTCAGCATGGCAGGCTGAGGGGGATGAGAGCTTTATTTAACAGCTAGTTTTTTAATCAACCTTTCCACCCATACTTGTTTTTGTTCCTTTGTTGAAAAATAATCAGGAACATGCAGCAGTGATTCATGCAGGTTAATACCAAACCAGAGAAATGTCATTTTCCTTACTGAAAATGAACGTGTGGAATGTCTGAATCAAAAGCAAACTGTTGGAGATCAATATCATTTTGTTGAACATGACCTCTGTGATTATATAAATCAGAAAAGAAGATGAGAGAATAAATCCCACACTGTTTTGTGTAAGTAACAACCCTGAGGACTGCAGGACCTTGACAATGACTGTCATTTTTCAAAATTCTTCCTGGAAAGATATATTGGTATTGATATGACATCCTGGATCTGTTTCAGATTCAGACATGGAACAGAAATTGTGCCAGCTGCTGTGAAAGGTGATTATGTTAAGGTTAAGGACAAAGATTGTTTGTTTATGATAATTCACTGACTTTCTCAGTAGCCTTCAAATACTGTGGCTCATGTGGTACATCTAATTCAGTTGAACATATTAGTTGGGATAAATGAAACAACTGCATACACACTTTAATGTCTATTTTGATACTTCTTAGATACTGGTGATGAAAAGTGTCTTTTCTATTTTGAGATCTCCCTCTGACAAATTCCTTGAAGTTCCTGTTCTGTTATCCTCCTGGTTGGTCTATAAGCTAGGAGAAAACATCATAATTTCCTCAGAAGCATAGAGATAGGGACTAGACCTGTGATTTCACTGGGCATCTGGAACAACTGCTACCACTGAGGTACCCTATGGCATCTCACTGATGCTTTTCCTCTCTCATCCTCTCTCCTGGGGTTATCCTAGAACTTACCTGTGATAGCCGGCAGGATAAAACCCTTGAGGATGGCCTAACCCTTTGCTTTCCCTCTTGCCTTGCTTGAATGAGATGGAAGTCTACAACTCCATTTCCTCTTGTGAGATGGAAGATCAATCGGTCTTCCTGTCTGTCTTGCTTTGCAGTACCCCAATGCTGCCATTTTAACTGCTTAAGTAATCTTATATTCTGGGCCTTCCCATCTGCTCTATTGCAGCACCCTTAGGATTTCTAGGCCTTTCCATTTCTCTGAAGCTGAACTTTCTTTTATGTATTTTCTCTTTCGGCACACAATTAGAATATGAGCTCCCTGTGAACAGGGACTGTTTGCATTTTATAATTTGTAATTCCAGCGCTTAGTGCCATGTTTGGCATTATAGTAAGTGCTTAATGAATACTTTTTTTTATTCATTCATTCATGTATATTCTTTACAGCTTAGAGTCTTAGAGGGTTACTGAGGGCACTGAGTGGTTAAGTGACTTGTCCAGTGAACGACAGACAGGATGTGTCAGAGACAGAACTTGAATCCAGCTCTTTCTTGGCTTGAAAGCCTACTCAAGTCAAGACAAGTCAATATGACAATCATAAGAACTTACCATGTGACAGGCCTCGTCCTAAGTTTTAGGGGAACAAAAAAAGGCAAAAATAAATGCAAATTTTAATGAAAAAGACAACATGCAAACAAGTATGGAAGTACAAGTTATATATAGGGTAAACTGCTCTACCCACTTGTGCAGAGTTGTCTTTTGAAGGTGTGACTAACAGGATTCCATGACCTTTGACAGGCATTCAAGAGACTTAAGAAAGGACTCAAGATATCAATTAATCAATTAACATGCAACTGTTATGAGTCAGTCATTGTGCTAGGAACTAGAGATAGAAAGACAAAAATAGAACACTTCCCACCCTCAGGAAGCTTATACTCTATTAGGAAAAATAATACACATAAGTATATGTGGAAATACAAGGAAGGAAGGCACTTGTAGCTGGGAGGACCATGACATCTGAGCTATGTCTTAAAGAAAATTAGGAATTCTATGAGGCAGAGGGAAGGAAGGAAAGCATTACAAGCATGGGGGCCGACCAATACAAAAGCATAGGATGGGAATACTGTGTGAAAGGAATATCAAGAAGGCCCATTTGCCTAGACCACTGTATATGGTAAGAAAAGCAATAGGCAATTAGGATAGAAAAGTAGCTTGAGGTCTGACTGTTCAGGGCTTTAAAAGCCAAGGAGAAGACAGGATAGTTGATCTTAAAGGTAGTAAGAGGGAACCACTGGAATTTATTTAGCAGGAGAGTGACGTGCTCAGACCAGTACTTTAAAAAGAAATATTTTGACAGGTATAGGAAAAGTGGACTAGAGTGGAGAGGCTAAAGGTCAGAAGAGTAAGGGGCTATTATTAAAAATAATAAAAATAGCAGTAATAGCTAGTATTTAAATAGGGCCTACTATGTGCTGAACTGTTGGAAATCAATATCATTTTGTTGGACATGACCTCTGTGATTATTTAAATCAGAAAAGAAGATGACAGAATGAATCCCACATTGTTTTGTATAAGTAAGTAAAGCAACCCTGAGAGGTAGGTGCTTTTATTTTCATTTTACAATTGAGGAGACTGAGATAAAGTGACTTATTCAGTGTCATACAGCTAGTGTTTGAGGTTCTATATGAACATATGTCTTCCTACCTCCAGGTCCAGCACTCTATCCTGGCACCACCTGGCTGCCTTTGTCATGACAAGCAAAAAATGAAAAGTTGCTGAATTGAGGTGGAGGTTGTGAATGTAGTGAGAAGAGTTGGGGTGGTAGAAATAGCAATATATGGCACCTGATTGGATTGGGGTGGAGTGAGGGGGGCGGAGTCAAAGGTGATTCTGAGGTTACAAACCTCAGAGACTGAAAAGATGGTGGTTTTCTTAGCAAAAATAGGTAAATTTAGAAAAATGTTGGGTTGCTTGCAGAAAGGTAATGAAGTTTGTTTTGGATATCTGGAGTTTGATATGTCTATGGGTTTTCTAGATCGAAATATCCAGTAGGGCATTTGATGATGTAAGACTGGAATTCAGGAGTCACTGGAGTTAGACATATATAAGGAATCTTTAATGGTTCAACCCTTTAAGGGTTGCAACGCTTTAAGGGTTGCAAAATGCTTTACAAATATTATCTTATTTTATCCTTACAATAACAGTGGGAGATAGGTGCTATTATTTCTCCCATTTTACAGAGGAGAAAACTGAGGCAGGTGGCAGTTAAGTGATTTTCCCAGGGTTGTAGAGCTAAGTGAAGTACCTGAGGCCATATCTGAGCTCAGGTCTTCCTGCTCCAGATCCAACACTCTTTCCACCATATCACTTGGCTGTGAGACCCCAGAGAGAGAAATGGGTATAAGTTACAGAGGCAGATTTCACTTTGATGTGGGGAAAGAATTTCTGGCAATTGAAACTGTCCTAAAGATGAAATGTACAGACTCAGGGACATAGTAGGATCCTCTTGCATGTCTTCAGGGAAAAGGTAGATGAACACTTTTCAGGGATCTTTAGAGGGAGTCTTGTTCCATTTTGGGTTGTACTAGTTGGCCATTTGGATCTTCTTCAACTCTAAGGTTCTGTTATTCTCTCAACATCTGCATATAGATGATAATTAAGTCAAAGTGAACGGATGAGGTCACCAAGTGAGAGAGTATAGATAGGGAGGAGAAGAGAGCCCAGGACACAGCCTAGGAGCACATCCATGGGGAACCAGGAAAGAGTAGTATCACAAAGTCCCAGAGAAGAAAAATATCAAGGAGGGGGGCATTCAACAGTGTCAAATGGTATAGAATGGTTCATAAAGGATGAGGACCATAAGATCTGGCAATTAAGATATCCTCGGTAATGTGAGAGCATTTTCTGTTCAATGGTGAAGTAAGAAAGCTAATACTGTAAGTACAGAGAACTGAAAAAGAGGTGAAGAAGTGGGAGAAATGAGTATAGATAGCTGTTTTGAAGGAATTTACTTGATAAAGAGAGGAGATGTGGGACCATAGTCTGGGGGATTGTAGGATCTACTGAAAGTTTTAGTTTTAGTTTTTGTTTTTTGAGTATGAAGGAGACATGGACCTGCTACTGGCTGTTCCAAGAGCAAGACATTCTCTCTGCTCTAGGCATTCTCTCTGGCTGACCTCCGTGGCTGGTATCTCTTCCCACTGAGTTCTCTGGTTTCCTTCCCAACTAAAATCCCACCTTTTATAGAAAGCTTTCCTCAGGCCTCTTAATTCTAATCCCTTCCCTTTGTTAATTATTTTGTATCTATCCTGTATCCATCTCACTTTATATATATTTGTTTTCATATTGTCTCTTCCATTAGTCTTAAAGTAGTCTTTTGCCTCCTTTTTGGCACCCACTGCTTGTCATGGTGCCTGGAACACAGTAGGTGCTTAATAAATGTTGATTGATGAACAATTATAATCAACAGGGAAGAAATGAGAACACAGGGAGAGACGGGCAGGTCAGAGAGGTTGGTTTAGGGAACAATTTGCTGAAGGAAATAGGAAGGGGCGGGACCAAGGGCACATAAAGAGGGGTTGGTATTGGTGAGGAAAAGAGCTACCTTATCAGCAGAGGATGAAGGAGACAGAATGAGGGATGTGTTTGTCTTTCATTGCTGAAGAAGACCAGGCCGTCAGGGAAATAATGACATGACTTACCCTTGACTTTGTTTTGAGTGAAGGAGGGCTGTGCGGGTCACCAGGCTCACTTCTCCTTCAGAGTCATCTGAATCCAGTGACCAGATATTCATCAGGATGACTGAAGATGGCCCAGGATGAGGCAGTTGGGGTTAGGTGACTTGCCCAAGGTCACACAGCTAGTGAATGTCAAGTGTCTGAGGTGAGATTTGAACTCAGATCCTCCTGACTCCTGCTCTGGTGCTCTATCCACTGCATCACCTAGTTGCTCCTGATATGTTGAGTGGTTCTTCGATGAAAGAAGAGGAGGCTCACAGCAAATGGACTCTATTATTGTAGTAACTAGGACATGAGTTCTTTAGCTGAGAAGGTGGGAGGAGGGGAAACAAGAGGTTTGAACAGAGAAGAGAAGGTTTTTAACTATCTCTGTGTGGATTAGAATAAGTCCATTAAGAAGGAGTAAAAGGAATGCCATATTTCAGTGAAGGCCCAGCAGAGGTCAAGGGTGAATGATATGACTGATTTGGGGGAACAAAATCATCGTTATGCTATCCCTTGGTAATACTTTCTGTTTAAGACTTCAAGCATCTTACAGCATTGCCTAATGCACATTGCTTTCCTAGAAACACACACACACACATACGTACACACACATACACATACACACACATACATACAGAGGAAAACAAAACACTAATGTAAAGTCATCCAGGTAACCAGATTCAACAGAGCCTTGGTGCGCTGTTACAAAGAGGCTTCACTTAGGTCTCTTTTTTTCCTTTCAACCTGATCAGTTTCATTATCCCAGGATAGAGGCCAGTTTAGGACCAGCAATCCAAAGTCTCTGAAACTTCCTGTTTTTATGTAGTCCCTGTTAATTTCTGAAAGCAAGAGAAGTTAGTTAATGCCCTCATTAGGGTTATTGGCAGCAGGAACTGCCTTCCTGCTCCACTAATCAGTTGCCCTATCTCCTTAACTGTGGTAACAAATAAGTAGCAAATTCACAAATTAGAGCTGTATTTACACTTCTTTTATCATATATATAATAATTTTTAACTGTAAGAGAGTCTGCCTTGGTAAATGTCATTGGCATCCCCATAAGTAAGTAAGAACATGGCTGAATTTCCACAGCTCTCTTTAAATTTCATAGCTTCCATTACAAAGTAGGATCAACTCAACATATATTTGTCCCAAAGCTAACACCATTAATTAACATATAAAGTCAGATTTAAATTGTCCCCAAATTCACATTCTCTCCTACCCAACACTGTGAAGGTTGACATAAAAGGACAAGTTCACTAACAAGTTAAGGCAACTAACTCTAGGATGAGGAAGGATAATCAACAGTGATAATCAGTTCTAAGTAAAGGTTATTCTAACCAGGGCATGAAGAGGACTAGTCTGCCAAATCTATGCAGGTTGTTCAGGAGGCACACAATATGTAAGTGACTTACCTTCTCTTATTTTCAGCTATGTCATTAGCAAAATGAAAATGCTAACATCTGTGATACCAACCTCACAGAGTTGTCAGGAAACTTAAGTGTATTAAGGTGTGCAAGCACCTTACAGATCTTACAATGTCATAGAAATTTCAACTATTAATATTGTTATATCTTATTCCCTGAATATTCTGGGCATCATTACATTAGTGTGCTTTTTAAAGATAATTCTGTCCATTTTATTCCTACTGACCTGTAATGGAGAAGGTAAATATGGTAAGAGAAGCCTGAAAGAATGAGGAAAATTGCTGGTGGGGGAGAGGGGAAGAAATAATTTTTTAAAAATATATTTTCTGGATGAGTGTTTTCATAGGCATTAAAGAAATAACCTGAGGTAGTATTGCAGACAAGATGGCATGCTAGGTTCTTTTATCATAGGTTGCTTCACTCTGAGAAAAAAAGGAAAGAAAAATTCATAGTGATAATTTGTAGGTTTGAGGGTGAGGAGAAAGATAGAACAAAGCAAAATTTCAAAGGTAAGAACTGGATTCAGTCCTTATTCACATCAATTTTCTATACTTTCTTCATTTGTATAGTCTGATACCATAATAGTTTCTTCACAAAGCCTGATTTTGATGTCTAATCATATTTTGGAAAGGTTTCAAGTTCCTGAAGACTATGCCAAAAGAGCATAAGCTCCTGCAAATTTTACTGAGCTGGAAAACTTTGTCGGACTGGTGACAGCCTGAGTCTGCTATTTGAGGTTCACCAAAGCCAAGTATAGGGAGTAAATCAACAGCAGGCTATCTACCAGGTGATGTATTCTTTGGACAAAATACTAGGAAACTGAACCATACCATTAAAGACATAAGACAATTATAGCCTAATGGAAAGATGGTTCATAGATTCTCCTTTAAGAAGCAAATAAAAGAGTTGGCATATTTGGCTTCATTTCATGAGATGACTGGCCATTTTCCTTTGTAATGTTCTTAATGAGTGTAGAAAAAAAGCAACCATTAAGATAATTGAAGCTTATGAGCCAATAGCAGTTGCAAGAATGAAAAGGAAGGGAAATGATATAAAGAAGTGAACAAGATCCTCCAAAACAAGTTAACATATAAGCCTGATTGTAAGGGAATTCAATGGAAAAATGAGTATAAAAGGAAGTAATATTTGTTATAAATATTTTTTAAAAAGAGTCAGAAGGCAGTAAACATTAAAAATGAACAGTGTCACCAACATTCAAAGGCTTCTATCTTAGTAGACAAGAACAGACTGGCTACTGGCAGTCATTTCAGTATCTGCTGTTGTGCACAATGAAAACATTGACTTGTTAGCATAAAAGCCAAAATCAATACCAAAAAGGAGGAAAGGATAAACATGTGAAGATATGATGGACAATTACAATAGCAATCTAACCTATTGAAAAAGCTATTGGTGATGAAAAATGGTAAAGAAATAAAGGATATTAACATGAACTATCCCCATTTTCTACATTAGTTTCACTGAAATAAAGCAACTACTATAATAAAGAAGTCAAAAGAACACAAAATTAGATTCAACCAGCATACATAAACTCCTTGTTAATAGGAAGAAACATGACAGTTAAGGGCAAGGTCAATTTAGAATATCAACTTATTTCTAAAATGTTATAAATGTGTGTGGTAGAAGATGGTAAGTAGTATTGCTTCATGAAACAGCAAAGAGTGATGAAGGAAACATGATTTTCCTGATTATTAAACCAATAATTGAGTGAAGAATATTTCAAGATGAAACCAGAAAGACAACAAATGGACATAAAAATAGAGTATATGATCTGTTGGAATTTCTATAATAAACTCTTTTCACTGTTGACAGTGGAACTATCATTATTGGACTCCAGCATCTCAGGATGCCATGTATTACATGAACAAATAGAAAAAGTGCTAAAGAAGATGAAACAGTTGGGTTTCATAGGTTTCATGGCCAAAGAATTCATTACTAAGCAACTTGCCTATAGAGATGAGGCTTATTGTACTTATATTCTATGCTCAGAAAGCATACAGACAGGCAGTCCTCAAATATACACAGGTGTACAACCTTGGTCTTTCTAAAGTATGTCCAGTCATTTTTTTAGCTCTGCTATCCCAGTGTTTCTCCCTGATGTTTTTTTTTCTTTCTATAGTCAGCTCAAAACAAGCAACTATAGTTTCAAGTACCGCCAAGCCTGGGGGCACACCTAGTCACTCTTGAGGATTCACATCCATGGCAGTAAAGGCATTGACTCTTAGAACAAGTGCTTTGGGACCATAAAATACAGACCAAATTGCATACAAAAAGAAGGAGATTGGAAGTAGGCAAAGGGCTATAGTAACATATCCTCATATTTGCTGGTATGTACTTGGTCCAACTTAAATGTATAATTTTTTTTTAAATCAATGCTTAGTCTGTCATTAAAAATATTTCAGTGGATTGGAAATGCTGATTTATCCTCCATAACTTCTATGTTAAGTCTCCTTAGCACATTGAGGAGAGCTACAAATATACCTGATCATGTTCTATTTTCAATTTTCTTCTAAAATATTTAGAAGGTATTTCTGACAGAGACTAGTTGGCTATTGTTTGTTCATCTGGTTTTTCATTAATATACTAATAGCTATTCTAATTTCTCCTGCTGCATTATGGATCTTATTTTTCCTTATGACATGTTTATTTTCTCTCTGGGAGTGGAAAAAACATAGATAGGAAGTAGCAGTTTCTTTACTGCTGCGG
>JAQQSK010014804.1:0-10998 GCA_028658325.1 Potorous gilbertii | reverse complement strand
GGTCTGCTCACTCCTCTCAGTGCCCCGTGGCCGGGGCGGGGGCGGGGAGCGCTCCGCAGGGCAGGGCTCCGCTCCCGTCCAGGGTACCTTTGCGGTCGGTTTTTCAGGGCTCTCTGCAACGGAAATCTCCTTCACTGTGTTTCTGCACGGCTTCCACTGTTCCAGAATTTGTCAGGAGTTCTTTTTAGAGGAAATCCATGGGCTGTGGGTTCGGAGCTAGCAAATGTGAGTCTTTCTACTCCGCCATCTTGGCTCCGCCCCCCCCACACTCTATTTCCTAAAGGAGACTACAGATCAGTCTGGAGGCAAGTGCAGTGTGAGAGGTCAGGCACATGGTCAGATGGTCAAACAGGAAGTCCAGCTTCACTGCTCCTCTCTGCTCTAAAGTTTGGGCAGAAAAGGACATAATGGGAGAAAGAAGGCTTATTCCCCACCAACTTTCTTCTGCCTCTTCCCTCAAGAGACAGGAACAAGAGATGGGAAGTTTGCTCTTTCTTGTACTGGAGATTCTCCATGGGCCAGCTGAGAGATTGTTGGGAGACAATGGATTATATTGATTGTGGGGGGGGGGGGGGAGAGCGTGAAAGAACAGGACCTGAACTTTGGGAAAATGATTTTCGTAGCTGTATGAATGATAGATTGCCGTGGGAAGAGACTTGAGGCATGGATATCCAGTAAATAGTCACTGCAGTAGTACAAGTGAGAGATAATGAGGACCTAAACTAAGTCGTGGGTTTGTGGATGGAGAACTGTTGTAAAAATAGAAATGACAAGATTTGGCAAATGATTGATATGTGGGGTGATGGAGTTAAGGATTACTGCAAGGTTATAAACCTGGGTGACCAAAAGCATGGCGATGCCTTCAAGAGTAAAAGGGAAGTTTGAAAAAAGAGTGATTTAAGAAAGGGGAAGAAAATGAATTTTATTCTGGACAAGTTGAGTTTGAGATGTATACAAATTTCTATTTTAAAAGGTGCAATAGTAACAGAGAGTAGGCTAGAGAGTCTGGGAGTCACTTTGCAGAGAAGTAATTAAGTCTATGATAGCAGGGAATCACCAAGGGAAATATTACAAGGAGAAAAAGAGAAAAGTGTCTAGGACATAAACTTCTAGACATTGAAGATGCACTGTACAAATGCATGGAGGTAATGAGAAGAATAGTTTAAATTAGACTGGAAGTGCAGGTTATCAAACTGTAATCTCTAAGCAGGACATCATACATTGCATCCCCTCATTACCTAACACAAGTGCTATGAACATAATAGCCAACAAATGTTTACTGAATGAATGATACGTTTATTAATCATATTTTAAAATTTTAAATAAAACATATATTTCCTCTAGAATGCAACTTGTGAGCAGTGAATAGCTTATTTTACAACAAGTAGTGCAGGATTACCAGATACTTTACATTCCAACCTCTCTCTATCCTAACCTAAATTCAGACTGGAGAGAACCCATCTAAGTTTCCCATTACTGACTTCTAGAGTCATCTGAGAAGTATGTTACATTCTTTCTCTAAATATCCCTTGATAATATGAATATTTTTTCAGAGAAAAAATTCTATCATAATCTCCAGAAGTTATACGAAAAGAAAAAAGTAGTCTTAAAAGAGCAAGTAAGCTATAAATTATAATCTCTGTTGTGGGATATATTCATCAAATGAAATACAGATATTACAAAGTATAACTCATGGAGGAACAGTCTCCCTCTTACAAATATCTAACATATAAACAAAACATTTGATGATATATTCATCAAATGAAATACAGATATTACAAAGTATAACTCATGGAGGAACAGTCTCCCTCTTACAAATATCTAACATATAAACAAAACATTTGAGATAGGTAAGGGGTGTAGTGGAGAGCTGGTCCTGGAGTCAAGAAGATCTGAGCTCAAATCAGGCCTGACATTTACTAGCTGGGTAACCCTGGTCCAATCACTTAATATCAGTTTTCTCAACTGTAAAATGGGAATAATATCACTTAACTTGCAGCATTGTGAGAATCAAATGAGATATTTGTAAAGTGCTTAGCACTCTACCCTGGTATGTAGTAGGCTCTGTATAAATGCTTATTCTATACTGTCTGACTCCATTTACCATTTTATAATGAGACTGTTAAATACTCTATCTCAAAATGCCTAAAAAGTAATAAACCTATAGAATCATCTGCTCTAATAAAATTTATAGAAACGTTCTGACATATGAACACGGCATTAACAGATTATTAGGGCCCCAGAAGTATTCATTACTTCTCTGTCCCTGCATCTACAAGGATATTACTAGATATCCCTTGTACTAAGAAAATTCCTGTTTCTAATGTTTCATTAGAAGCAAGCATGGCACTCTGAGGTGAACCTTGGAATGATTTATTCTATCGAAAAAAATTACATCAATTGTGCTTAGCCACAGTTAAGAAAGACAGTTCATTCAAGGTTAAACAAAGTTCTGTGTGCTGGTTTGGAAGCCTAACCATTGTTAATGATATTATTTCTATGGGAAAACGTGTTCTAGACAAATAGATTCTAAACTTCTAAAGTGTGACCTATTTATAAGTAGGGGACTATGTAAAGACACAAGACAAACATAACAACACAAATGATCTATATAAGACAAATTCATTTTAAGTTATTCAGTATCTTTTAAAACGTTGGAAATTGCAAGTTTAAAAATTTTTCATTTAATGATTATTCATGAATGAGGTTTCATTCCTTTGTTTTTATGAATGGGAGAAAGTGAGGAAAGCCTAAAGGAACTTTAGGACATAACTGATGTTAGAATCAGTGATGGTGGAGAGGTTATGGTGGGGCCAACATATTGCTTTGAATAAGATACTCCTTTAGAGGCCTAAGGTTTTTAAGGCATGAGGCTAGTTACGGGGATTATTAAGTAGTACTTAAGGTACTACCTAATAGACCATTATCCGAAAACAAACAAGTCAAATTGAGAAGGGAAAGTTCCAATAACGCCAAAGCTGAGATAGGGGGTAGGAAACAGAAAGTCAGAGCAAGCATGGATTACACATGAACAAATATTAAACATAAGGTCAGGATGCCAACTAGGGAAATTTTATAGCATGTGCAGGCACATTTGGAAGGATCCATAAGGAGCTCTTGGCCTACAAGTTGGCTCTTACAGGCAACCAGGCTAAATTTTTGTGAGGGCTTTGACAGGTAAACAGCTCAGGAATCAGACTGGCTTGGAGGAAGCCCAGCTAGGAAAGCAATATGCAAAAGGGTAGCCAGCATTTTGGGTGGAAGACAGGCTTTGTTAGATAAGAGAATTTGGATATAGGACAGAGATGAGCAAAGAAATCAATGGGAAACAAGCTAATTAAGTGCACTGTGTATAATCATTCATAGCTAAATATGAGATGGCTGCCCATTAACTCTTTTGATATAAAATAAGGATAAGAATTCACATTGACAAGATGCTTTTAGAGGGAATTACAAGCACTTTTAATTAATCTCCTCATTATTACAAAAGCCCATCCTTTTTTTTAAACACCAATATCCTCTTGCTAATGCAGTCTATTTTATTTCTCCAAAACTTATTCTACATTCTCATTTATAACTTCTAGTCCCTACATTCCTCCATGTTCTTTCAGTTAATTGCCTTGTTATGGCCCCATATTCTTCATTTCACAAAGACTGATAAGTTCAAAGATAGCCTAATCCTTTCTAAGCTAAATATTCGCATTTATTAAAAGTGCAGCCCTAAGGGAAAATGACTACCAGAAGAATTAATGTCAACAAATTAGAGCTCTTCTTTGAGCGTAAACAGTTTGTTGCTAAATTGGAGGTAAAGTTAACCCAACACACAGTTGGCAATAGTGAAGCAGAAAAGGAGTAGGCAGCTTTCAGAGATTTGCTTATCTGGGTCAGAATACTCATAAATATCAAGACTGATCTGATGAAAATGACGGGGAAATTCGGAAGTTGCTAAATGAAAAATGACAACTCTACAGAATTTACCAGCAAGATAGTTCATCTCTAAGAAGGCAGCATTTAATTCCATCAAAGGTAAATTATAAGTAAAGCTTAGAGAGATACAGGATTCTTGGCTCAGTAAGAAAACAGATGAAATTCAATTTTACACTGATAGTAACAATTCAAAGCACTTTTATGATTCCTTGAAAGCTATTTATGGACCAAAAACCTATGGTGCATCACAACTACTTAGCTCTGATGGAGCCACATCAACTAGTGATAAGGACATGATCCTAGAGAGATGGGTTGAACACTTCCATACTGTTTTCAACAGACTATCATCAATCAATGCTGAGGCCACTGACTGTTTACCTCAGGTCAAAGTCAATCCCTCCTTAGCTGAACTTCCAGCTGAAGAAGAGGTTGTGAGGGCCATTAGGCTCCTTTCATGTGGCAAAGTACCTGGTGCTGATTCTATTCCAGCTGAGATTTGCAAGGTAGGGGGACCACGGCTCATACAAAAGTTGACTGAGGTTATCCCCCAGGAGTTCAAGGATGCCTCCATTGTCCATCTCTATAAAAGTAAAGGGAACAGACTGTCCTGTGACAATCACAGGGAGTTCTCTCTCTTAGTCACTGCTGGCAAGATTCTTGCTAGAGTCCTCCTTAATAGGTTGATCCTTCACCTGGGAAGAAGGTCATCTACCTGAGAGCCAGTGTGGTTTCAGAAAGGGCCGAGGAACAGTCAATATGGAGTTTGCTGCATGCCAACACCAGGAGAAATGCCAAGAGCAGAACAGAGGTTTGCAGATCTGACCAAGGCCTTTGACACTGTTGTGAGGGCTTCTGGAAAATTATATCAAAATTTGGTTGCTCAGAGAAGTTCATCACTATTGAATGTCAATTTCATAATGGCAAGTTTGCCTGGGTTCTGGATAGTGGACAATGTTCTCATGTCTTCCCAGTCACCACTGGAGTGAAACAGGGCTATGTGCTTGCTCCCATACTTTTCAGCATGATGTTTTCAGCCACATTATCAAATGTTTTCAATAAGGATGCACACGGCATCAAGGTCGGCTACCACACTGAAGGTAACTTCTTCAAAGTGAAAAGGCTACAAGCCAAGACCAAAGTGGAGAAAGTATTGGTGCATGATCTTCTGTTGGCAGATGACTGTATATTCAGTGAAGCCTCTGAAGTTGAGATGCAACAAAGTATGGATCAATTCTCTGCTGCCTGTGCTAATTACAGCCTAAGAATTAATACCAAGAAAACACAGGTGCTCCATCAGCCACCACCACACCATCCATACGTGGAACCATCAATTACAACAAAATGGAGAAGTTCTGAATGAGGTGGATAAGTTCACTTACCTTGGTAGTGTACTTTTTAACAATGTACACATTGACAGCAAGGTTGATGCATGCACTGCCAGAGCTAGCTCAGTGTTTGGGAGGCTCTGAAGAAAGTACAGGACAGAAGAAGTATTAGACTACCACATTGAAGGTCTAGAGAGCTGTTGTGCTGACTTCATTGTTGTATGCCTGTGAAACATGGACAATCTATCAGCACCATGCCAGAAAACTGAATTGCTTCCATTTGAACTGTTTTAGGAGGATTCTGAAGATCACCTGGATGGATAAGGTACTAGACACTGAGGTCCTTGCCTGAACTAAACTGCCAAGCATTCAAATTATGCTTCAGAGAGCACACTTTTGATGGATGGCCCAAGTTGTTCAAATGCAAAATGTAAGCTTGCCAAAAAGACTATTTTATGGAGCACTCACATGAGGCAGGTGATCACATGGTTGCAAAAAGAAGTGATACAAGGACACTCTCAAGGTCTCTCTCAAGAACTTTGGATTTGATTGTGCAACAAGGGATACAGTGGTACAGGACCACTCAGCATAGTGTGCCAACATCAGAAAGGGAGATGTGCTCTACGAGCAAAGCAGAACTGAGACAGCACAAAGGAATTGTAGGATGTGCAAATTTCATTCATCATTCCTCTCACTTGCTAGACTAAAACACTGGTCCCTGGTCACTGCTACTCTATCTTTATATGCTGTATCTCCTGTTAGAATGCACAAGTATGACCATATCTCTATCTCTAGTGCTTTCTCTATGAATGAAATATATCTTCAAAGTTTCTCCACAGCTCTGGTCTTTTCATCAAGAATGTTTGGAAGTCCTCTATTTCAAGAAAGATCCATTTTTCTTCCTGTAGCGTTATACTCAGCTTTGCTTGGGTAAATTATATTTGGTTGTAAGCCCTTATCTTTTTCCTTCTGGAGTACTGTATTCCAAATTCTTCATTGCTTTAAGGTGGTGGCTGCTAAATCCTGTGTGATCCTAACTGTGCCTCCTTGGTGCATGAATTCCTTCTTTTTGGCTGCAGTATTTTTGTTTGACATGGAAGCTCTGACCTTGGCTATGAAGTTCTTGAGAGTTTTCATTATGCAGTTTCTTTCAGAGGGTGACTGATGGGATTTTTTCTTTTATCCTTTTTTTTATAAGAGTTTTGGAAAGTTTTCTTTTAAGATTCCTTGAAATATGCTCTTTACACTCTCTTTATATTGGTATTTAGAAACTCCAATAATTTTTAAATTTCTTCTGTTTTAGGTCAGTTCTTTTTGCTGTAAGATTCTTTACATTTCCCTCTTTTTTTTTTTTTTACCTTTTAATCTTTTTTCAATATTTCTTGTTACCTCGTGAAGTCATTTCCTTCTATTTGGTTGATTCTCAATTTCAAGTAGTTCTTTGCTTGGCCAAAATTTTGGGCTTCTTGGGCCAATCTGTTAATTCCCTTTCCAATTCTTTCTTCCATAGCTCTCATTTCTTTTCCAATTTTTTTTTTCTCAAGCACTCTCAATCCATTTATAAAAACATTTTAAAACTTTTACTTCATCTCTTCCAGGAATTCTAGGTAACTTTAAGCCAAAGCTGTTTTTCTCTAGGCTTTGCTTACAATTATTTTGAAGTTATTCTCTTCTTCTGTGGTTGTTTCTTGAATGTTCCTGACACTATAATAACTCATAAGGTGTAGCTCTTCTTGTTTGTCCATTTTTCCAACTTACTTCCTGCTTTTGGATTTGACATTAGGGCTGTGCTTTACACACTTTTAGAGGGAAGGTCTGGGCTGGTCATGTTGATTTTTCTTGGGAGTACTGAATATTGTCTTATTTCTAGATCTCAGGGACAGCTTAGCCTGATAACCTGCAAGCTTTCAGGGCTCCCAAAGTAGTCTGATCCAGAGTAAAGTCTGATTGCTGTCCCCCTGGTCTGATCTTTGCCAATTCTTGACCAGGGTTTGGGTCTATGCAAGAATAGAATTCTGTTGGATTCAGCCTTTATCAGTCATGTGGAAAGCTCTATAGGCTCAGAGTAGCAAAATCAAAGAGTCCCTTTTATTTTGAGATTTCTGCCCAAGTTATTCTCTGCACACTGGACTAGATGCTGAAAATGAGACTTGTGGTCTAAGCCACACCACTGTACTTCTTCAGTAAACTCGGTATAAGGGCCTCCTTACTCATGCTATGCATAGGTCCCCTTCTTAACTTACCCTGGACTTGGTCTTGGAACTATGTGGGGCATTTGTCTACACAGCAGTACCCTGGGATACCCCCGTAGGAGTCTGAGACTTCCTTTCATATTGATAAGTAGTCTCTCTTTGGGTGTATGGAATATGCTTTTGCCCTGACCCATTCCCTAGTGTCTACAGACCTTCTTCTCCATCTCCCTATGCCAAACTGGGCCAGACAAAGGACTCACTGTGACCTTTTCTGGATTTCTCCATCAAGATTCAGTCTGAAACTGAGAGTTGTTTTTATGAAAAACCAATAAAATTGATAAACCTTTGGTCAATTTGATTAAAAATAAGAAAGAAGAAAACCAAATTACCAATATCAAAAATGAAAAGGGTCAACTCACCTCCAATTAGGAGGAAATTAAAATAATAACTAGAAATTACTTTGCCCAATTGTGTGCTCATAAACCCAACAATCTAAATGAGATGGATGATTAGTTTAAAAAATATAAATTGCCCAGATTAAAAGAAAAGGAAGTTGAACACTTAAATAAACCCATCTCAGAAAAAGAAATTCAACAAGCCATCAATGAACTCCCTAGGAAAACATCTCCAGGGTCAGATGGATTTACAAGTGAATTCTATCAAACATTTAAAGAACATTTAATTCCAATACTATATAGACTATTTGGAAAAATTGGGGAAGGAGTCCCACCAAATTGTTTTTATAATACAAATATGGTTCTGATACCTAAACCAGGAAGAGTCAAAATAGAGAAAGAAAATTATAGACCAATTTCTCTAATGAATATAGGTGAAAAAAATTTAAATAAAATAATAGCAAAAAGAATACAGTAACTTATCATGAGAATAATACATTATGATCGGGTAGGATTTATACCAGAAATGCAGGACTGGTTCAAAATTAAGAAAACTATTAGCATTATTGATCATATTAACAACAAAACTAACAGAAACCACATTATTATCTCAATATATACAGAAAAGCCTTGTGACAAAATACAACATTCCTATTGAAAATACTGTAGAGTATAGGAATAAATGGAAGTTTCCATAAAATAATAAGCAGTATCTTCCTAAAACCATCAGCAAACATTATATGCAATGAGGATAAGCTAGATGCACTGCCAATAAGATCAAGGGTGAAACAAGGTTGCCAATTATCACCATTGCTATTTAATATTGTACTAGAAAAATGTTAGCTTTAGCAATAAGAGAAGGAAAAGAAATTGAAAGAATTAGAATAGGCAAAGAAGAAACTAAGTTATCACCCTTTGCAGATGATATGATGATACACTTAGAGAATCTCAGAAAATCAAGTAAAAAGCTATTTAAAATAATAAACAACTTTGGCAAAGTTGCAGTAACAAAATAAACCCAAATAAATCATCTTCATTTCTCTATATTACTAACAAAGTCCAACAGCAAGAGATAGAAAGAGAAATCCCATTTAAAGCTATACTAGACACTATAAAATATCTGGGAGTCTACCTGCCAAGACAAACCTAGGAACTATATGAACACAATTACAAAACACTTTTCATACAAAAAAAATCAGATCTAAGGAAGTGGAAAAACATCAGTTGCTCATGGGTAGGCCAAGCTAATATAACAAAAATGACATTTATACCTAAATTAATTTACTTATTCAGTGCCATACCAATCAAACTACCATATAACCATTTTCTACAGATAGAAAAAATAATATAAAAATTCACCTGGAAGAACACAAGTTCTAGAATATCAAAGGAACTAATGAAAAGAAATGCTAGGGAAGGTGGCCTAGTCCTACCATATCTTAAATTGTATTATAAAGCAGCAATCATCAAAACCACTGGGTACTGGCTAAGAAACAGAAGGGTAGACCAATGGAATAGGTTAGGTACTCAAGACATAGCTGTCAATGAATATAGCAATCTACTGTTTGATAAACGCAAGGACCCCAGCTTCTGGGATAAGAACTCACTGTGTGCCCAAAACTGGATAACAGTGTGGCAGAAACTGGGCATAGACCAATGCCTGACACCATGTACCAGAATAAAGCCCAAATGGATACATGATCCAGGTATAAAGACTCTTACTATAAACAAATTAGGGGAATAAGGAATAGCATATTTATCAGATTTATGAAGCATGGAGAAATTTCTGACCAAACAAGTGATAGTGAACATTGTGAAGTGCAAAATGGATAACTTTGATTATATTAAATTGAAAAGTTTTTGTACAAAGCCAATGCAACCAAGATTAGGAGGGAAGTAGAAAACTGGGAAAGAATTTTTGCAACTAGTGTCTGTGATAAAGGCCTCATTTCTAAAATATATAGAGAACTGAGTCAATTGCACAAGAATACAAGGCATTCCCCAACTGATAAATGATCAAAGGATATGAACAGGCAGTTTTCAGAGGAAGAAATTAAAGGTATCTATAGTTACACGAAAAAATGCGCTAAATCACTGTTATTAGAGAGATGCAAATCAAAACAACTCTGAGGTACCACATAACACCTATTAGAGTCGCTAACATGACAAAACATGAAGATGATAAATGTTGGAGAAGTTGAAGAGTTGGAACACTAATTCATTACTGGTGGAGCTTTGAGCTTATCCAACCAATCTGGAGAGCAATTTAGAACTATACCCAAAGGGCTACAAAAATGTGCATACACTTTAACCCAGCAATTATCACTTCTAGGACTGTATCCTAAAGAGATCATAAAAATGGGAAAGGGTCCCACAAAAATATTTATAGCAGTTCTTTTTGTGGTGGCCAAAAACTGAAAATCGAGGGGATGCCCATCAATTGGGGAATGGCTGAATAAATTGTGGTATATGAACGTAATGGAATACTATTGTGCTATGAGAAATGATGAACAGGAAGACTTCTGAGATGTCTGGAAGGACTTATATGAACTAATGCTGAGTGAAAGGAGCAGAACCAGGAGAACTTTGTGCACAGCAACAACCACAGTGTGTGAGAAATTTTTCTGGTAGACCTAGTCCTTCACAGCAGTGCAAGGACCTAAAAATGCCCAACGAATTAGAGGCAAAACACCTGCCACATCCAGAGAAAGAACTGTGGAACTGGATTGCAGAATGAAGCAGATCATTTTCTTTTGTGGGATGTTTTGTTTTATGGTTTCTCTTGTTCATTTTACTTCTATGCAACATGACTAAGGTGAAAATGTATGTAATAGGAATGTATGTGTAGAACCTATATAAGACTGCATGCTGTCTTGGGAAGGGAGTGGGGAAGGAACAGAGAAGGAGGGAGAGGGAAGGGGAAGAAAATCGAAGATATATTATGGAAGCGATTGTAGAAAACTGAAAACAAATAAAATCATTAAAAAAAAAAGGATTCAGTCTGGCAAGGCTTAGAGATCTGTTTGGAGAAGCTCAGCTTCATGGCTTTCTTCTACTCAGCCATCTTGGCTTTGCCCCTGGTATCTACTTCCCTAACAAAGTTTCTGTCTAGGTTCTTTTTTTGATCCTGGCTTTCAGGTAGTCCCATAATTTTTAAAT
>JAQQSK010014803.1:0-10998 GCA_028658325.1 Potorous gilbertii | reverse complement strand
GGTAATGGGGAATAGAAAGTTATCTGGCCCTACAGGACAAAAGAGAAGATGGGGTAAGGGAAGGGAGGGATGATAGAAGAGAGGACAAATTGGTGATATGGGTAATTAGAATGTCCAGTGTATCGGGGGGGTGGGGGAGGGGAAAAATAGGGAGAATATTTTGGAACCCAAAATTATGTGAAAATGAATGTAAAAAGTTAAATAAATTTATTTTTAAAAAAAATCTACTTCTATGTTTTGAACTTTCTTTTTCTCATCAATACTTCCTTTCAGTTGTGACAAATTCTTATATGGCAGTTTCCATATTTTGTATAGCAATGCATTCCTTTGAAAACGAAGTCTACAAATACCTTTTTAGTGTTTATTATTAGTTTTTATAATAGAACATTAACACAAAATAAAAACAGTTTACATAAAGCTTTATTGGTAAAATCCTTTGTAGTTTTCTCATTTATAGTTTCTATAAATTACCATGATAAAGTTATTATTATTATTGCAGGCTTGTTTTGCTGTAAAATATTTCTCCATACTGGATTTCCTTGATGCTTGTAATTCTTTTTTCAAACACAAATTGAGATTAGTAATTTCTCTTTGTAGTAACTGGAGAAGAAAGAAAACCCTGTTTTATACAAATAAAATGTTATGAGGAAATAGCAAAATTATTTTTACTTTTACCAGAAGGCAAAACATAAAATGATTTTTAGGTTTATGTGCTTTTTACAACATCAGCTATCAGTTGATAGTTAACTATGAATTAGCAAGCCTTTGAACTATACTTGTTCAGCTAACATAAGGCCAGATGTATCATTTTGTCAATAGTGTATGTGTTTCTTATCTGTTCACATTTGCAAATACCTGACTTAAAAAAAAGACAACTGTTTGTAAAGACCAGTCAATGAATAAGCAGATCTTTACTTGTATTTATTTGCAAGGGCATTATTTTTTAATTTGGGAAAGATGAAATACTACATTGTAAATTTATTTCTATAGTTCTTTTTCCAAAAATAACGACTGGACACAAGTTTCAGAAGGAAATTTGTGTGACAAAAGAATTTTGTTTAAATTAAAAAAAAAAAAGATTTCTCCCCAAAATGGTAGTTTCCTTTATTTCAAACAACTTTTTAATACTTTGTCAAGAGAAACCATTGTTCTTTTATAGTACTAGACTTGTCCGGTGATCTATCTCTTCTACCACATAGCATTACATGTGCAAAAAGCTGTCATTTTAATGGATTTTTTATATCGTTAAATATTCTAACATTTTGGAAAACGGTTCTTCATACAAATGATTGTCTATGAAATAACATACAGGATGTTCAAATTTCATGAATCCAATACAGTTCTATTATATTATTTTCATTTTAAAAATTCACCAATTTTATAAAATTTTTCTTTTTATGTGACGTCATTATTAATTTTGGAAAGCATCTGGTCTTCCCAGGCATTAATATCAATAATACATGTGTGTACACACACATACACACTCACACTCACACACTCTCTTTTTCAGTCTCTCTCAATAATTATTTTTAAGTACATTGGTTGCTTCTATCTAATTTTTGTGTAAAATTGTAAGAGATTTTAGTTTTTTAGGTAATTGATAACAGAAATCTTCAGACATTTGCATGCTTCTCCTTCCTACCATATTATCTACATATGGAATCATGCAAAGCTGCTTTGCTATATGATTTGGAAAGCATCTTTTAGTTTATTATCAGTAACTTTAGATGATACCAGTTTTTCTATTGAATACAGTTTTTTGTCATAATACACAATTTGCAGTCTAATATAGGCAGACAGACCTTTTGATGTCACAGAAATGCTTTTGGAAAAAGTTTACTTTTACAAAAATAAATCTAATTTTCTTTCACGTTCTCCATTTGGCAGTGTATTTTGCATGTAATCAAGGAAGAGTTCATTTCAGTTTATTAGGTTTCATGCTATCTGCTGCTAAAACATTCATACAAAGTAAACAGCAATCTTCTCAGTAATAGTACTTATTAATACCAGTGATAAACATAATGGCCTGTACTTTGTGAATGTGAGCTTTTTATTTTGTTTCTGTATTTTCAGTATTTAAATTGAGTCTCATGTCTTTGCTTGCACTAGCTTTAGCTTCTTAGTGTTTTTCTTCCCCTTCAGACTCATTATGTATTTATTCATGACGAAACTTTTTAAAAACTTAGGGGACTAAAAATTTGACAAATCAATTTATTAAAATCATCAGTAATTTAATTATTGCTGTGATTTAGTTGGCATTTTCAG
The DNA here is from genome assembly GCA_028658325.1 of Potorous gilbertii. Classification (NCBI taxonomy): domain Eukaryota; kingdom Metazoa; phylum Chordata; class Mammalia; order Diprotodontia; family Potoroidae; genus Potorous; species Potorous gilbertii. Next base: position 8,733 of record JAQQSK010014803.1, on the reverse strand, counting down.
ATGATGATAACCATTCTTAAGTTGTAGCAGTTACTTTTTAAACCAGCTTATTTGTTAACAAAATGAATGAGATTAAGGAATGTAACAGGTAACATGAAGTAGTAGACTGATACAGCAGTGGAAAGGAAGCTGGATTTTGCATCAGAAGGGCACGTGTTAGATTCTTGTTCCTGCAACTTTTTACCAGCATGACCTTGCATCAGTCACTTAGTCTCTCTGAGCCTCAGTTTCCTTATCTGTAAAATGCTGAGATTGCACTCGGTGACTTCAGTGGTCTCTTAAACCTCAAGCTTCATGATTCTGTGATTATGGGACTTTTCAGTTCCACACAAAGCTTGTAATTTTGAGTTAACCTACTTTACATGCAGCAAACCACAGGTACCAGTTTATGGCAGATTTCACTGTCATACATAGGCTCAAAATTTATCTCATTCATAATGGCTTAAACTGTTGCATTCACTGCAGTCAGAGTTAGTTCACTGTATTAATCTTGCTTCTTTAAACTTTTAATTGAATTTTATTTTAAAACATGTCTATATTTCTAAGATATTTAGCAATGCATATCTAGTAATTTTGATACCTTATTTGTACCCTTCCTCCTTTCTTCTCCCTCCCACCCCCCACCTCCACTCAGGTAGGGGCTATTCAACCACTCTTCCTTAGCGGGCAACACTCAGCAGTTTGGAAAACTACCCTAACAGAAGATAAGTGGAGAGAGTTTTGAAATATGGACTGAGAACTAGTCTGAGAAGTACTTCTGAAGAAGAGTGGGCATTTGCAAAGCAAAATAAAATTCCATTTCATTTAATCATCATAAGAAAAGAGAACTAGAGTAGAGTGGTCTAGATTATACAGACACTTACAGCCTGAGAGGAACACTGAGGGGTAACTATAAATGTTTCCTTGGTGAGGGATAGGCAAGGAATTTAGAAATCCTAAAGTACTTATTGTTGGTTTTCTAATGTTAATTATGAGTCAAAAAATCCAATTACATGTAAATGTAGGATTTTCCAGTGTCACTGTGGTATTTGACTATCATCATGGATTAGTGTGATACAATGAAGTGAGTCAAGGCAATAAGAAATCTCTGTGATCTCTTTCTTCAATAACTTTTAAGAGTGCAAAAGTACCTGGAAACCACAAAGTTGGAGATCTGCTGCCCTAAATTATCTCTACAGGTCTTTACAATTCTTAGAAAAGCAGTCTCCAGTTATAACTTTTTTGTAATGGAAAGATAGCAATAGGCATTCATATATACTATTATAAGCTTTGCAAAATGCTTTACATACTTATTTAAACCTCACAACAACCCTTATTCATCTTTATAACCTGGTTTTCAGGAAATCTTTGTAGGGAATAGTAGCAAGCCGTCTTTAGGACTTAATACACCTCCAAGTTTTTTTCATTCTGTTCTTTTGTTTTTGAAGGTAATATTTGTCGTTCACCTATAGCAGAAGCAGTTTTTAGGAAACTTGTAGCTGAGCAAAATATTTCAGATAAGGTAAGTTTGTTACTAGTACCTTTCAGTATCTTGCATTGGTCATCCCATATAATGCATCTTTTGGGGGAAGAATATGTCACATGTTCTTTTGTTTTTGTTTTCTCCCCTGTAGTGGAGGATAGACAGTGCAGCAACATCTACATATGAAATAGGAAACCCCCCTGATTATCGAGGGCAGACTTGCATGAAGAAACATGGCATTACCATGAATCATATTGCCAGGCAGGTACTGTACCTTAACTTCATTCAAAATGCATATGTCTATGTTTTGTGTTACAGTGGATCACTGACAGTGCTGCTGTCTCTAACTGGAACGTGGGACGTTCCCCAGATGAAAGAGCTATAAACTGCCTAAGAAATCATGGCATTAATACAACTCATAAAGCAAGACAGGTAGAAAAGATCTTGTTTAATTTTTAGTATGTGACTTGTTTTCTGTTTGCACATGTTGCATAATGTTCATATTATTTAAGGGCCATTTAAGTTTTAATAAAACTACCCATAGACTAAGTAAAGCTGTTGTGACAATTACATGAGCTGGTTACTTGTTTACAACAATATATAATGTGTAAATTGCATCAATATTAGATAAACCATAAGTTGTGTATTGTTAGTATTTTAGAAGTCTATCATTACTTCCTGTTCCTAAGTTCGGAGATAATTGTGGAGAAATCTTCAGTTAAATGGATCATGTCTTGGAATATTGGGGTAAACATCCTTGGGACTTGAAAACCTTGCTTTTCTTTTTGTTTTGTTTTGTTTTTTTGTCAAACATGACTTTTGTTAAAACAGCAAACAATTTGTTTTAAAAAATTGAAGTTTGTTTTTGAAGTAAATTAATAGTTTCCATATAGTTTCTGTTTTTGTATTTAAATGTACTTTTAGTTGTAAAAAATATGTGAAACACTTTAATTCAGATCATGTGAGCAGTTTACTTTTTTTCTAATCTTCATTTAGTATTACACTTCGAAGCAGAACCCGTATTCTGCTTTGTGTCATAGATCCTTTTGATAATGTGGTGGAGCCAGTGGAACCTTTTCTCTGAGTAACATTTTTAAATATAGGAATTTGAAAATAGGAATACAAATAAATGACAATTAGGAGTAGAAATGAAACCAATTATATGAAATGAAGCTTCTCTCTATGGGTAGGACACACACACATACACACACACACATACATACACACACACACTCACACACACTCTCTCACACACACTCCCTCATACACACTCATTCACATTCAAAGATCCTGAAAACAATTAAGATAGCTTTTTGTTTCAACCTTCAAGCTATGTGTTTGATACACACTGGGCCTTAGAAATGAGTATGCTAGATAATTAAAGTGACTTCTAGTAGACAACATGAATTTAAGTAGTAGGGATTTTAATAATAATCCAGCATGCTTAATAGAAAAGACTTTTATTGAACTCAGTTTTACTTTGAATATTTTTACTTTAAATTCCTCCCTAGCAAAATGGAGTATGAGAAATCATTCAGTTAATCAACATTTATTCAGCACCTATTGTGTGTCATTTGTGGTGCTGTTTTACAGTGTGGGTTATTGTGAAATTATCTACCCTACTGAAAGGCAAGAAGCATTGGTTTAGACCAAAGAATCAAACTCTTTAGGCAGTAATGTAAATGCTCATTCATTAGGGGAAAAAAATTCTACACAGGCTGGAGTTACAGATTTCCCTGAGCTGCTAAACAAAAGAAGTACTAGGCTTCTTCTTAGGGGATTCTCCATCCTACATCTAGTACTATTGCGATTGTAGGGAATTTTCCTTATGGAGGAGTGCTAGTGTCCTGGCATCTTTTTTGCCAGCACCTCATGTCCTGTGCGATATTTTCATGCTTCTTTTGATTTTCATATTTTCTAGGTTATTTGTCAGTAAAACAATTTGTAAACAACTAAAAAATTAATCGTTAGTAAACTCCACGTAGAGATGGAAAAGTAGTTGTTACTTATAAATAATAATTGCCTTCAATTATTAGATTTTTTTAATAACTTCTTTTTATAAATATATTGATTACTTCACCTTATGCCTTTAAAATGAGTATTATTTGCTTCTTAAATAAAATGCAGTTGATACAGATCTGAGTCAGGAGATTCACAACATAAAATTGCCATAGAAACATTTTCGGCTACTTTAAGGACATATGTAAATTAGTAATCTACAATATTCTATTGGAGTGAGCTAAATTGATCATTATTTATCCAGCGCTTAATATTGAATTAATGACCTTGAGGCCACAGTACTAATTATTGTGTAGAGGAAATATCTCGAAGTCTTAATTAAACCTTTCTAAAATTGGAAGTTGACATTAGATATGAGATCAATTTTTTTTGTACCTTTTATCCTTTCTGATTCCTTTCACTGGTGGGCATAATATTTTTTTTAATGTATAATCTTTTTCTTTCATTTATATACTGAAATATTTATATTTGTGGAAGTTTGGTTAATTCATAATTTAATTTTTTTAAGAAAGAGGATAGCTAATTGATCTTTATGGCTTTGTCACCAAAGTCTTTGTTTCTTAATTGTATTTTTTTTTCCAATTACATGTAAAGATGGTTTTCAACATTCATTTTTTATAAAATTTTGAGTTTCAAATTTTTTTTCCTTTTTCTCTCCTCTTCCCCCTCCCCAAGACAACAATCTGATAGAAGTTGTACATGTACAATCCTGTTAAACATATTTCTGCCTTAGTCATGTTGTGAAAGAAGAATCAGAACAAAAGGGAAAAGCCATGAGAAAGAGAAAAATAAAAACAAAAAAAGTGAAAGTAGTATCCTTCAGTCTGCATTCAGACTCCATAGTTCTTTTTCTAGATGTGGTTAGTATTTTCCACCACCAGTCTTTGGGAATTGTCTTGGATTGTATTGCTGAGAAGAGCTAAGTCTGTTGTAGTTAATTGCACATATTGCTGTTGATATGTACAGTGTTCTTTCTGGTTCTTCTCATTTCACTCAGCATCAGTTCATATGAGTCTTTCCAGGTTTTCCTGAAATATGCCTGCTCATTCTTATAGCACAGTAGTATTCTATTATATTCATATACCACAGCTTGTTCAGCCATTTTCCCAAATGATGGACACTCTTTCAATTTCCAGTTCTTTGTGGTAGGGATAATTTTGAAGCTACTTCTCATGTTTGAATTTTAATGAAAATGGGGTTATTTTCAGAAGGGTTTTAAAAAAATATGTAATTTTATTTTTTGCAATTTCATTTTTCTTTTTTAAATTATTATTTATTTTTGATTTTTTTTCTTTTTAAATTTTGATTTATTTCCAAATTCTTTTCCTCAGCCATCCACTTGAGAAGGCTTGCAAATAATCAGTTATACATGTGAAATCATGAAGAGCACATTTCCATGTTAGCCATATCACACAGAAAAAAGCAGAAAAAAAGAAAGCAAGAAAATTATACATCAGTTTGCGTTGAGTTCATTAGTTGACTCTCTGACAAGAGAATTTTTTCTTCAAGAGTCCTTTGGAATTGTTCTTGCACCACTGTATTGATCAGAATGGCCAAGTATTTCACAGGTGATACATTATTACAACATTGCTTTTGCTGTGCACAGTGATTCTGCTAATTTCACTTTGCATCACTTCACATAGGTCTTCCCTTGTTGTTTTTTTCTTTCTGAAATCTCATCATTCCATTCTTTAGTTATTGAACTCAATTTCCAAATCTTTGCCACTGCAAAAAGCTGCCATAAATATTTTTGTACATATAAGCCCTTTCTTTCTTTTTCCCTCTTTTTCTTTGATCTCTTTGAGGTAGTGGTGTTGATGGATCAAAAGGTATGCCCAGTTTTATAGTTCCGAATTGTTCTTCTGAATGTTTGCTCCAATTCACTACTTCACCAACATTTTATTAGTGTACCTGTTACTGGTATTCCCTCAGCATTTCTCATTTCTGATAGGTGTGAGATAGTACCTCAGCGTTGTTTCAATTTGAATTTCTCTAATCAATAGTTTTTTAAAGCATTTTTTCATATGATGACAGGTAGCTTTGATTTCTTCTGTGAAAACTAACTGATCACTTTGTTTGACTATTTATCAATCATAGATGGGCCAAAATTTGTTTGAGCAGTTATTTTAAAGTTGTTTGGAGAGGAATGCCTCTTAATTTACTTTCTTGGCCTTCCTTTTTTTTTTTTTTAAAGAAATTCTTGAGTCCATTCTTTTGGGTTGTCCTATAATGATTTTCCTCTTCCTTCCCATATTCTTTTAAGAGAGCTTTTGAGTATTTTAATTTGTTGTCATAATTTTTGAGTATTATTTAAAGATGCCTTAGAAACAAGTAAATTCTGTGAGTTCTGGGCCAGGTACTTAACCTTTAAGTATTCTAGGCAGATCTCTAAGCCTATAAGATGCAGACTGCATAAATAGTGGAAGTTGCCTCACTTAGGAGTTTTCTATACCTACGAAGGGTCCTTTGCCTCTGTGCTTCACTTTTAAAATTGGATTATTTTTCATTCTGCTTGAATTTTCCTGATAGTTTCATCTTGGTTTAGTGCTCTGTTCCTCTTCAACAAGACTTGTGAAATCCTGTCTGTTTCTTTAGATTTTTACTTTATTTTGTAGACAATCTTAAGGTCTTTGAGAGTGAGGTTTGTTTCATTCTTTGTATTTGTATTCCCAATCCCTAGAACAGTCATAGGTTCTTATTGAACTCTTCCTGACAGATTCAGTACTTCAAAGAATCCACACTTTTATTGATATGGTTTTATTCTTTTTTCCACTCCAGGTCATAACGTTTCCATTATGGTTTTTTTGAGCTATTGTAACCAAATAATACTGGTTGGTGACCAGCCTTCTGGGTGATAAGCCTTTCTGAACTTGGCTAGAATCATACTCTGATATGATAATACAATTCTTTGTTAGGCCTGTACTTGAAACTTACTAGCTTGACAGGCTCTGCCTGAGCTTGGACTGTACTGTTGTAGCTTTCATGAACTCAAGGTCACCTTCAGGGTAGGATGATGTATCTGAGTAGGAGGACTTCAGTGAAGTTTGTAAGATATCACTAGACTGATTATCCTCAAATGAAAGTGATTCAGTCAAATTTTCTCTCAGCTATTATAACACTTAAAAATCTTTCATGGTTTTATGGCTCTCTGCCAGTTTCCAGATCTTTTCTTGAAGAAAATTCATAACTATAATTAACCAAAAATGGGAATCATTTGATTATTTATAGAACAGATGGGATGGAAATTTTAAAATTTGAGCCTGTCATTTCTTATGGAAAATGTTTAGAAGTTTACTGTGAAAACCACTTCAGAGCATTTTAAAGTTAGCTGTGACCTTAGGAACATGAGGTAACAAAAATTCTTTTACTGATTGCTTGTTGAATGACTTAAAATTTTTTTTTAAAAAATCTTCATAACAGTTTGTAGCGCCACTGCTCCTACAGCAGCCATGAATATCCCAGTGCAGTTTTGAATCGTGAAATACAACAGACTCTCCACATGGAAGACAGAACCAAAACATTTTTTTCAGACACCAGAAAGTCAAATCCATCACAGTAACACAAATCTGTACGCAATAACAACGCAGAGAACAACACCAGCCCCAAGCCTTTCCCCTGCTATGCTTCCTACCAATCAGCTCCATTAAATCACCAACAAACTCTTTCACTCATGCTAGCCAGCTGCCTGCTTTTCTGCATCCTTACTAGTTTTGACTGCTCTCATGACTAATTTTCTGTCAACTCTGCTCTAACTCTTCTTTTTGTTCCACCTGTTCACCAAGCTCCTCCTGTCCCAGTCTCCATGTGACCCAGGCAGGTCCCATGGGCCTATTAGTGAATGGGAAAGATCTTCCTATTTAAAATACCATTACACAGTTAAAATAGAGTAGTTAGTTTCAGATATTCAAATGAACTTGTGATCTCCACATTGTGGGCATTCCTTCTAATAATAAAGACCACCACCCATCAAGCTCTCTGAGTTTGTTCTTCTTGCTCAGCTCTTGTCTATATTTTCCCATGAGCTTCTCATGAGTTGTCAACTCATGATGGAGTCTCTCATCATTGTCTTTTTATATGACATGGCTAGCCATTCTCTGCTTGGTTGTTTTATTTGTCATTGCCCCAAGGTGGTTGTTGCTCATCTATGTCTTGCCAAGGTTTCCTTAACGTGGTTTTTCTCTTCTCAGTTTCTCACTGTTCTGAGGTCATATGACGATACAATCTTTTAACATTCTCCCCATAACAGTTTCAGATATGTTTCTGTTTTTAAGCCAGCATTGCTTTTTTCTGCACATTGGTCCACTTGGAAAGTAAGTCATATGTTTGCTGAGTTAGGCAGTCATGGCCTTTTTTTGCTATCCTTTTTTATGCAGTTGATTTATAACAATTAAACTTCTGTATAAAATTATTATAATTGGTGTTGATGTCTTTTCACATATCATTACTATTTTTCCTCTTAACTTGTCTAAATTGGTGAAGTTGGAATTAGTTTTATTGTGTGCCATTTTCTTTTCTAATTTTTATTTTTCAAACTTTGTTAATTTTGACCTCTGTTCTAACAGATTTTTGACTTGACTGTACAAAGATAGCTGATTCACATGGTTCACATCAGTAACAAATTATTTTTCTGTCCATTAAAATCAATCTTTTGTTTTTTTAATCTTTGCTCTCCATGTCCACTGCCTTATGATCTTTTGCTCAAAAGATGTATTTTATAGGTGTGAAGTTTTTGCTTATTCAATAAGACTTTTGGTTCCTTTCATTCTTTATTCCTGAACCATATATTACAACATGTTTATATTGGCCTAACTACTCTTCTCTTTGCATTGAAGGCATTGAGTATCAAAATGTATGTCTGTTTAATTTAGAGGTTCTTCTCATTGATCTCTATCTAGAATTTCTCTTCCCTAGAATCCTCATAAAAGGTGTTGTACAAGCCAAAATTATAGTTAGGGTAGTCTTTTTTGCAAATACTTCCCATGAGTACTTTAATATGAAATGATCAAATGTTCCATGAAGTAATATTTTTTCTTGCCTGTGGACACATAATAAAATTAATACCACCATTCCTTCTCTGAGGAACCATCCTTCCAATTAGCTGTGACTTCTTTTGAAAGCATTCTTCTCCTCATTGGCTTTTTGAACCTCTTTTGCCAATTGAGTTAGCCTATTTTTCAAGGTGCTATTTTCTTCAGCATTTTTTTGGGCCTCCTTTATTAAGGTATGGACCCGTTTTTCATGCTTTTCTTGCA
>JAQQSK010014802.1:0-10998 GCA_028658325.1 Potorous gilbertii | reverse complement strand
GGGCAGATTGGTGATAGGGGAAATTAGAATGCTCAGTGTACTGGGGTGGGGGAGGGGACAAATGGGGAGAAAATTTTGGAACCCAAAATCTTGTGAAAATGAATGTTAAAAAGTTAAATAAATAAATTTATATTAAAAAAACTAAAAAAAAAAAGTACAGAGTAGTAAATTTGGCATCTAACAATAAAAGCTTATATTTATATAGGACTAGTAGAGGAACACAAAGTTCTTTCACATATGTCTCATTTGATCCATTCAACACTCCAATGAGATAGGTAACAGTATTATTCTCTCCATTTTACATAAAAGGAAAATGAGGTGAAAAGAGGGCAAAGTCAATACAACTAACAAGATAGTTTAGCTGTGAAAAGTTTTCTAGACTCTCTCATGGTTGTCTACATTTTATTTTGCTTTGCTAACTTGAAATGTTTTCTTGAGTTGAAAAATGACAGCAAAGTAACTTTGACTAACTTGAACCTAGTTCTTCTGACTAATGCATCCTGTTTAGCCATTGTCTCTGCTTATTTGAAATAAGATATTAATTTAAGATAATGTCACATAGTCAAGCAATTCTTTTATATACCTAATAGAGAACCCTAAATATAAACCATGACACAGTACCCCCAAAGTCTCAAATTTACATGGACCAGATTAAATATTTGAGGTCAGTGCTACAAAACAGTATCTTTTTGGCAAATTTTGGTCCCATCTTGTGCTTTCTCTGGAAAACCTCTGATTATAGATTATCTAGGTAAAAGGAATCCTAGTGCTATACAAGCACCCAAGGTGACAATACATATACTGGGTAAAGGATAGCTACACCCTATGTTACCTCAGAAAATACAAAGGTGTCATATATGTCTTTAAGCAATGCAGGAAAAACATAAACTATTTATATAGTCCATAAATAATCAGTGGAATTCCAAGGGGTTATTAGACTTAGTATTGAAACTGTGCTCTTTGGGAACTGAGCTATACTGTAAATTTAACAAAAATTCTCTTTTCCTCCCCAGAGACTAAGGTAGTGTAAAGGGGAGGTAGGGCAGGGATTATGCCTATTTGTATATGTGTGACCATGCCTTATGAAGTAAATATTTCTGTGTAGTGGTAAAATAATAATCCTAAGAAGAAAAAGAATTAGAATTGGAATTTTCCCTTTCCAATATGTCTTTTCTTTCCCCAGAATACTATAGTCCTCTAGACTCATAGCACCATCCTGTGGCTTGAATTCTTGTTGGGAGACAAACATGGCGTTGCAACATCCCAACATTTTGATGAGTCCTAAGATCCATATAGTCATCTAGTCTTATTATAATATCCTAAAGGTATAGATTCTCCTGGAAGGAAAATATACTCAGGTTTACAAGAAAGGCAACCCACCTTTCCATGAGACTTTTGGTGTTGGAAATTCATACCAATGTTGGAGGGTAAAATCCACGCCCTTTGTTCCCTCATGGCATGATTTTAGTTTCTTGCAGTCCTTTGCTTCTCCTCTAGCAGGGGTTGGGAATGTGAGACAGAGAAAGCTTTTATGCTTCCTCTTCCATTCTGTGAGGATCTCAGAAATTCCTATTCTTATGTCCAGGAAATGAGGAGTGAGATGATCTCACTGCTTAAGCCATTGTTACTTTCCTCTCCATAGATGCCATCTCTTGAGCTGACAGGTTATGCCACTGTTTCTCCAAGACTGGAGCCAGAAACATGGGTCTCAAACTGTGTGACTGAGTCCTACAGTTTTCATGTGTCTCTGATGCAAAGCAATTGTTAGAGTTTCCTGGTTGGAACATACTTCTTGGCCTTCCAAGACACAGGTCTACTCTTAGCTCTTCTGTACGCTGATGAGTACAGGGAAGTTGGTTTTGCTCAGTTGTTTCAGCTGTATCTGACTCTCCATGACCCCATTTGGAGTTTTCCTAGCAAAGATGCTGGAATGGTATGTCATTTCCTTCTCTAGTTTATTTTACAGATGAGGAAACTGAGACAAGCAAGGGTTAAGTGATTTGCCCAGAGTAAGAAGTATCTGAGGCTGCATTTGAATTCAGGTCTTCCTGACTCCAGACCCAGCACTCTACCCAATGCACCACTTAGTGGCCTTAATCGTCCTTATAATGAGAGGTAATATATTCACAGTTAAGTTCTTTGTCAATAGATCAACACTTTTCAAAATACCTCTTCCCTTTACCCCTCCTTTAGAAGTCTAGATTCAGTTAAAGGGTCCCACCTGGGGGCCTAGAGAGTTACATGTGGCCTCAAGGCCACAGGATCCAACTCCTGACCCAGATTCTCATCCTGTATGTATTTAAAAATTAATGCATGCGTGTGTGTGTGTGTGTGTGCGTACACGTGTGTGTTTGTGTAAACAGGCAGATGAGTGAGTGGCACAGTGGATAGAGTGGTGGTCCTAGAGTCAGGAAAACTCATCTTCCTGAATTCAAATCTGACCTTACACTTAGTAAATGTGGGTCCCTGGGCAACTCACTTAATCCTATTTGTCTCCGTTTTCCCATCTGTAAAATAAACTAGAAAAGGAAATGGCAAATCATTCAAGTATCTTTGCAAATAAAATCACAAATGAGGTCACAAAGAGTCAAACGGAACTAAAAAATGACAACAAAAAGAGAGACTGTATATATATATATATATATATATATATATATGTGCATATATATGTATGTATATACATATACACACATTTTTATGTGAATATACACATATGCATGTCACTGTATACATCCATACATATACATGTATAGCTCTATATGGCTGAATACATAGTAACATATGTGTTATATACATATATATATATTCATATACAAAATCTTAAGTATCTACTTTATCATCTGAAATTCTTAAGGCTAGGTAGGTACTATACAGAACAAAGACATGATGGTCCCTGAAGCAGGCCCTTTCTATTTCCAAAGTTATACCCTCAAACCATCTGAATCATAATACCAAAGATGTTTAATTCTGATTTCTTAAATCAGGAAGCACATATTCTTAAAGGTCCTCTCTCCATTTGCCCAGCACTTGCAATTTACCAAGGATTTCAAAGGTTCTGTTGCTATGCAATATTTGAAGACTTTGGCAGGTAAGGAGATGAAATTGAAAAGCTGGAATCCCCTAAATCCTAAGAGAAGCCCAGGAGATAATCAGTGCATTTCGATATTGAAAGTTCTCAGATTGGATTTTTACAGTTAACCATAAATCTTGACAAGGCTTTCTAGTTTTTCAACAGTTGCAGAGAATTTTCTCTTCCTGATTTCCCCTGTAATTCTGAGGATTCAACATATGACAAGCAGGAACTCACATCCCTCTGAGTGAAGTGGAGGGACTGGGGTGGGGCTAACACAACGAAATTAATTGACAAATCTCTCTCTACTGATTTCCTGGAAATGGTTTGTGATTGTCACCACCACATCCTCCTCTTATTGTATACATGGAAGAATCCATGATTCACCAGATCACTGCTAAAATTCAAATCTTAACCACTAATTTCTGATTTGGATCTTTTGTGTAAATAAACAGCAAAATATCTCTCTTTTTTCTATTAAAATGTGTATTTTTCCAGTGATGTTTGTGCAAACTTTTCCCCCAAAAAAGGTATTCCTACCTATAAAGAACTCTGTGGTTGACTATTTTGATGGGTATGAAAAAATGAGAAATTTCTTCCCTACTCATGAATGGTACTCTTCTGAGAGTTACTTAGATAAAATGTAAACAAATGAGTAAAGTGTTTTTTACTGGATTCCACAATTAATCCAGGTCCCTAAAGGTAGGAGCCGTGATTTTTTTTTTCTGATTCTTCTAAATCGGATTCTTCTAAATCTGATTGTTCTTTCCATTCATCACCTCCCTGGAGCCTCAGTTTGTTTATCTCTAAGATGAAGTGATTAGAATAGATGACTTCTAAGGTCATTTCCAGCTCTAAAATTATGATTCACTCTACAGCCTCCCATTGCATCTCTATAAAGTGTGCAATAAGTAACTTTCCCAAGGATGCTTCCATCCCTGGATCATAGTTTTTGATAATGTGTTAAATGAGAAGGCTAGACCAAATGACTTATAAGGTCTCTTTTTAGAGGTGATTGATTCTATACATTAAGCACAGAGACATCAGTGAATAAAATTTTATTAACTAGCATTTAAAAGCAAATAAATACAAGATATGGCAGTTTGTGTATCTGTTTTTAAATGGAATGCCCTGGCAACCCACTTGTTTCCCATGTAGGACCAACTTTCAGTGAAATTGTGTAAAACAGGTGAAATTTGGTTTTGATTCCATCTTCTTTTTCTACCCCTTCTTCCTCCTGGGTCTCCCAGTCTCTAACCATCCCCATACCAATACCCCTAAATCCCCTCTAACCCTCTATTTGTAACTCAGGAAATCTTATCTAGGTGGTGTAGCAGGCAGAGTACTCGGTTCAAATTTAACCTCAGACATTTACCAACCATATTACCTTAGATAACCTTAGTCTGAACCTCGTCTGACTCAGTTTCCTCATCTGCAAAATGGCAATTACAATAACATTTACCTGCCAGAGTTGTTGTGAGGGTGAAAGTAAGATATCTGTATGCACTTTGTAAATGAAGATTGGTTTTTTACAGCAAACAGTAAATCTTGACAATTCAAGTTTCTTTTATAGTTAAATATAAATACTAATTATTATAAATGTTATTATTATACTACTCCCCAACTGATATGTTAATTGATCATTTGCCTACGGGAATTATTCTTGCATTTTAATAGAACTCTTGAAGCTTAAAAACAAAAGAATGAATTTCTACTTATGAAAATTCAGGCATCACAATATGCAGCAAGAAGTCTGGCCCCATGATACCCAATTCATTAAAACCAGGGATCAAATGAGATAAAGTTGGTAATGTGTTTAATAAACCTTAAAGCACCATATAAATGCTAGCTATTATTATTCATTATTAATGAAGCCAAACATAAAAGCCATCAGCCTTTCTTCTTTCTTTTCATGAAATCTTTGGAGACACCCTTTTGAAAGTCTGCACATTGCCCACCTGTGATGCATAACTGAGAATCAGGCAAAAGCTCAAATTCTAAGGGAGAAGCTGTTAGCGTCAGCCTAAAGGAACTACCAAGGAGAGATCACCAGACCATCCACTGTAGTTCTAAGGGGCACTGAGAGCCAAAATGAGAAAAGTGAATGATAGTTACACTCTATATGTCAAGCCTATCCCAAGCCAGGGAGTGTTACCCCTGGAAAGAGTTTCCAGATTACATTCTCTCCCCTAGAAATCTCAGGAAACTAAGATGGTCCTTGGTCATGACAAGGTAGGACTAAGATCACACATCCTCAAGTAGAAGCTAAGGCATTGCCTTCAGCTGCAGATCTTTCAGACCAACAGGCTGACATTTGGTTCAAAAGACTAATTTGGATCAAATGAGGCATGCATGTAGCTAATCACCCATTTTCCCTAAGTATCTAAACCTCTAAAGATAGTTAAATAGAATCAGGAATTCTCCTTTGTTATATTGGCATCTCCATATGCACCAGCCCCTACGGAGTCTAGTTCCCCAAATTGGTGTTCATATCTTTGCAAGTTGAGACCCCAGAAGTTTCCCCCTTTAGGGACTCCCTAAAGTTTAAGGGATACTTTATGGGTCTACATCTCTGCTGGACAAGCTGCTCATCTAGGCTCCCCAACTCCTCTCTGCATCTCTCTTCTTTACTGCCCCTTTGAAACTGCTACTTTAGCCAACAATAGAACTTATCTAGTTTGTTTTTTTTTTAAGTTGACCAGGGGCATGGCCAATAGTGACCATTCCTTATAGTAATATCAAGGCAAATGTCACACATTTCATCATAAATGGATAACAAAGTGTTAAGAAGTTAATACTTCTTCATCTGACCTATATTTTCTGAGATAGATGATAGAGAGATAGATAGACAGATAGATAGATAGATATGATAGATAGATGCATGGATGGGTGGATGGATGGATGGAAGGAAGGATGGATGGATGGATAGATATAGATATGGATATGGATACAGGTATAGCTTTACATTTAGCTTCACTCCTCTTTATCTGCTATTATCCTGGACTGTGAAAAATCAATTTGGGCAGGGACTCACTTGATCCCTTTTCCCATAGACAAAATGACCATTTGGTGTAGATTTCAATTGAAATCCTGGCTCTGTCACCTATTAGTTTTGTGGACAAAGTACTTGCTTCTCTGAGCCTCAGTTTCCTCATCTGTAAAAGAAGGCATTGGATTGTATAATATCTAAAGTCCCTTACAGTTCTAAGTCATTTGATTAGAAGACTTCTAGAGTCTAATTCCAAATTTCTCATGGATGCCTTACTCCTTTGAACTCTGGCCCAGTTCACAATTGTAACACATCCTATGTTGAGTAATTTAGGCTTGAGTGTCTTCTGACTCTGAGCCTATCAGCATATACTCTGGACTAGTGGTATTTGGCCTTGGGGATTGCTCATGGAAAGGATACTTCATGTGAGACCTTTTAGTTTCCTAGACAGGACTCTGTGTAGTCATTATTAAACCCCACCCCACCCCACCCCAGCCTCTGCCCCAGGCTGTAAATGTAAACCCAGATGCTGGCACTTTCTCAGTCTGGTGATGTAGTTTCTCCACTTTCAGGGTGCTGATCTTTCCCCTGAACAAATGGATGATATTAGTCTTTCTTGGATGCTATGATCACTAGACAGTTGGAGCCCTGTCTATTGGATCACTCATTAAAGCTTGAGAGAGTTGACCTTTGATACAGAGAGGAGACCTCTGATACCAACCCTTGTGAGAACACTGGAACATTGGACTAGAATAAAGTACTAAAGAAAAATATGGGGTTTAGTGGGACTGGGATAGTTGTTCATTGTTTCCCAGTTATTGTTGCAATTATGTTTCTATGGAGCACTCCCAAGAAATGGGAGGATGGAGTCTGGAGCCAAGAGTGGAAGGCTGTGCTCTCTACCACTAGAGGTTTTGAGAAAGTTTTCCTGACCACACTAACTTAGCCCTGGAGGAATGAGAGAGTCAGTGTTCACTGACAGAAGTGGCAGTATCCTGTACCAGTCCAGAGATACCTCAACTCAGTGGAGGAGGCAGTGACTATGAAGCAGGCAGTCACAACCTGAGAAAAGCCAAGTAAGGAGAAGCAGGAGCAGAGAGCTGCCTGTATTGGGATCCTGGCAGGAGCAAGAAGAAAACTTTGCAGCAAGGCAGGAGCACTGAGGGTGCTTTCTTACTACATCCCCCTGGAATGGGTTGTCACCCAGGGGATGGAGTTGTCTATGGTGGGATTGTGGGAAGTGTCATAACACCCAGGGACCTACCCTGTTGGCTTTGTCACCCAGTCACCTCTCAGGACTTGGAAGCAGGGGGTTGGAACAGTGTTAGGGCTCGGACCCTTTGGCTCATTTGAGCAAACATACACCTAAGAGTGCCAGGTGGGAGCCTGCAACAGCAGTGTATGGAGAAAGACACACTCCCAAGAGGACTTTATTCAGACACTCTGTTTGGATTGAGGGGATTGTAACCTACTCTGACCTAGGAGTGGAGTGTGTTGTGTTCTTTGCTACCCCTGGGGATGTTCTGTGTTAAGGGAAGACTCTGGCCTGATGATATAAACAAGTACTTTGGAATAGTACCTGAGCAAGGAGGAGCTGGTTGCTCACTCCCCAAAGATTTTGACCCCCAAAGAATGTATAGGTAGGGGGCATACTACATTATGTTATACTGAATGATATGTTTTGTTTTAGGCTTTCTGGCCATACTTGTTGGGGGAAAAAGGCAAGATCATGTGACTGCCCTGGGAATAAACTGTTATGTTATGTTATACTTTAGTTTCTTGGCTTAAGGTTTAGTTTTTGAATATATACCAACCACATCTCATTGGAGATACAAGTGAACATAAATGAAGCAGCACTGTTGACCCTAGAGAGTTGCAACGTGGTAGGAAACACATAATATTTCAGTGCTAAGGATCTACATTGGGCAAGTCATTTAAACTTTTTGATTATCAATTGCCTTATCTATACAAAAAGAGATTTCTTCCAGATCCAGACAGATGATCCTCTAATTCAAGGCATCCTAGTGTTATACCAATTTCAGCAAAAGCCCCTTGTGCCCACAGATGAGTTTGTGACCATGATTAATAAAGTATAATGATGGTAACAAGGTAGAGTAAAACGATGTGCAAGAATGCCATTTATTGAGGGTCCTGTGATAGAAAGCAATATACTTAGCCCCAGAATGCTTTGTTACTCTTTTGATCAAGAATTCTCATTGACTTGAATCTGGCATTTACTGTGCAAATTAATCAGAGGCTGTGGTCCCTTAGAAAATCACGATTATTTCTGAAAGGGACATGCTACCAGATTTTTAAAAAATGATTATTTCCACAGCAATTGCATCTTTTTTTACGATCTTTTAATCATTTGATGTTTGTCACAAACTATCATTATTCTCTGTTGAGGGCATACTTTTATATCACTGATAGGGTTATTCCTAATGATTTTTTATATCAGAGATGTCAAATTCACTGCCTGAAAACCTCCCAAGTGCTACCGAACCAAATTAAAATGTAACTGGGAAATGTTTAACAAAATAACTAAAAATGAAATACTACATAATATTAATTTATGGTTCCAAATCAATATGCAGGCAGCAGAGATCTGTTTCTATCTGAGTTTGACCCCCCTGTTTTAGATGACTCCTAAATTAAGACCTGTTTTTAGCATTCACTTTTTAAAATTCTAATGAATATTTTGAGCAGATACATCGATTTCAATTTTTCTGAACATGAACATGAAGTAAATTCTCTTTATTAGAAGAGAAAATATATCCACTGAATTTTTCCATTATTTCACCTTCTACACTTTACCTTGTAATCCACTAAAAATTTTTTTTTTGTATATTTAGTAGAAATCTGTCATTTTCTACTACTTCTCTCTCCTTTTTGCTGGTGAGAATCTGGTGAAGACAAGCAAAATAGGATCTTTTGCTGTTTTTGTTTTAGTATAATGCCTCTATTTGAAGGAGATTAAAGAAGATCTTCTCCACCCATTGATGGGCCTGCCCTTTGAGGGAAGCTTGATTAGGGGAGTTATTTTGTAGGAGGGTCCCAAGCACCCTTTGTTTTTTCTATAGAGGCACTGGGTCTGAGGGTCATGCTCTCAGCTCTGAAAAGTGTATAAATACTCTGAGGGTGAGGATTTACTTGGGGCTGAGTTTTTTGAAGAAGTTTAGTGTACCAGATGAGACTGGGAAGCCTCAATTCCCCATTCACCCTTTCCTCCAGTCTGTCCTCCCTTCTATTACCCCACCCTTTTCTTTCATCCCCTTCCCCTCTACTTTCCTATAGGGCAAAATAGATTTTTATACCCCACTGCCTGTACATCTTATTTCCCAGTTGCATGCTAAAACACTTTTTAACATTCATTATTAAAGCTTTGAGTTCCATATTCTCTGCCTTTGTCCCTCCCTACCCATCCTCATTGAGAAAAAAAGCAATTCAATATAGGTTATACATGTGTAGCCATGCAAAACACTTCTGTAATAGTTATGTTGGGAAAGACTAACCACATTTCCCCCTGTCCTGTCCTGCCCTCCATTTATTCCATTCTCTCCCCAATTTGCTGTCCCTTCTATTATCTTCCCTCTCCTATCCCCTTTGCCCCGGCCTTCCTCCAGCGTAAAATAGATTTCCATACCGGAATTGAGTGTGTGTTATTCCCTCCTTAAGCCAAATCCCAGGAGAATAAGACTCACTTGTTCTTTTTCATCTCCTCCCTCTTCCCCTCCATTGTAAAAACTCTTTCTTGCCTTTTTTATGTGAAATGATTTGCTATATTCTACCACTCCCTTTCTCTTTCTCCTAGTACATTTCACTCAACAGTACATTTTACTTTTTAGGTATTCACCCTTCATATTCAGCTTACCCTGTGCCCTCTCTCTTTGTATGTATGTATATATATATATATATATATATATATATATACACACAAACACACATACATCCATGTACATATACATACATATACATATATAATATAAAGATACCTGCCCATACACACCTATACAGATATAAAGATAGAGATACATATCTATATACATACATACATACATACATATATATTCCCCTTAATACTGAAAAAGGTCATGAGTTACAAATATCATCTTTCCATGTAGGAATGTAAACAGCTCAACTTTAGTAAGTCCTTATGTCTTCTCTTTCCTGTTTACCTTTTCATATTTCTCTTGATTGTTGAATTTGAAAGTCAAATTTTCTATTCAGCTCTAGTCTTTTCAACAAGACTGTTTGGAAGTCCTCTATTTTATTGAAATGTCATTTTTTTCCCTGAAGTATTATACTCAGTTTTGCTGGGTAGGTGAGTCGTGGTTTTAATTCTATCTCCTTTGACTTCTGGAATATCATATTCCAAGTCCTTCAATTCCTTAGCATAGAAGCTGCTAAATCCTGTGTTATCCTGATTGCATTTCCACAATACTTGAATTATTTCTTTCTGACTGCTTGTAATATTTTCTCCTTGCCCTGGCAACTCTGAAATTTGGCTAAAATATTCCTAGGAGTTTTCCTTTTGGGATCTCTTTCAGGAGGTGATGAGGAAATTCTTTTCATTTCTATTTTCTCCTCTGGCTCTAGAATATCAGGGCAGTTTTCCAGGATAATTCATGGTTTACAAGTAAACAAATAATTTTTAAATTATCTCTCCTGGATATATTTTCTAGGTGGAGTGTTTTTCTAATGAGATAGTTCTATTTTTTCACTCTTTTAGTTTTGTTTTATAATTTCTTGTTTTCTCATGAAGTCATTATCTTCCATCTACTCCATTCTAATTTTTTCATGCTTCTTCTCATCCTTGTGTTTGAAAGTCAAATTTTCTTTTCAGCTCTGGTCTTTTCATCAAGAATGCTTGAAAGTCCTCTATTTCATTGAAAAACCACATTTTCCCCTGAAGTATTATACTCAGTTTTGCTGGGTAGGT
>JAQQSK010014800.1:0-10999 GCA_028658325.1 Potorous gilbertii | reverse complement strand
ATATTCTAGAACCAGAGGGTAAAATAGGTATTCAAGGAATCCACCAATCATCTCCTGAAAGAGATCCAAAAAGAGAAACTCCTAGGAGCATTGTGGTCAAATTCCAGAGTTCTCTGGTCAAGGAGAAAATATTGCAAGCAGCTAGAAAGAAACAATTCCAGTATTGTGGAAATACAATCAGGATAACACTAGATCTAGCAGCTTCTACATTAAGGGATCAAAGGGCATGGAATAGGATATTCCAGAAGTCAAAGGAACTAGGACTAAAACCAAGAATCACCTACCCAGCAAAACTGAATATAATACTGTAGGAGAAAAAATGGTCTTTCAAGGAAACAGAGGACTTTCAAGCATTCTTGATGAAAAGACTAGAGCTGAAAAGAAAATTTGACTTTCAAACACAAGAATGAAAAGAAACATGAAAAGGTTAACAGCAAAGAGAAGTCATAAGGGACTTATTAAAGTTGAACTGTTTACATTCCTACATGGAAAGACAGTATTTCTAACTCTTGAGAATTTTCTGTATCTGGGTAGTTGGTGGGATTACCCACACATACACACACATACGCATACACACACACACACTCGTGCAAGCACACACAGAGACAGATAGCACAGAGTGAATTGAGTAGGATGGGATCATATCCTAAAAAAATGAAGTTAAGCGGTGAGAGAGAAATGTATTGGGAGGAGAGAGGGAGAAATGGAATGGGGCAAATTATCCCTCATAAAAGAGGCAGGCAGGAGATTTTTAGTGGAGGGAAAAAGAGGGGAGCTGAGAGAAAAACATGAAGTTTCTTCTCATCACGTTCGACTAAAGGAAGAAATAAAACGCACACTTATTTTGGTATGACCACCTATCTTACAATACAGGAAAGTGGGGGAGAAGGGGATAAGCAGGGTGGGGGGATGATGGAAGGAAGGGCAATGGGAGGAGGGAGTAATTTGAAGTCAACACTCTTGGGAAGGGACAGGATCAAAAGACAGAATAGTATCAGTGGAGGGCAGGATAGGATGGAGGGAAATATAGTTAATCTTACACAACGTGACTATTATGGAAGTCACTTGCAAAACTACACAGATATGGCCTATATTGAATTGCCTGCCTTCCAAAAGGAAATGGGTGGGGAGGGAGGGATGGGAAGAAGTTGGAACTCAAAGTTTTAGGAACAACTGTAGAGTATTGCTCTTGCTTCTAGGAGATAAGAAATACAGGTAATGAGGAATAGAAAGTTGTCTGGTCCTACAGGGCCAAAGGGAAGATGGGGACAAGGGAAGGGAGGGATGACAGAAGAGAGGGCAGATTGGTGATAGGGGCAATTAGAATGTTCGGTGTATTGGGGTAGGGGGAGGGGACAAATGGCGAGAAAATTTGGAACCCAAAATTTTGTGAAAATGAATGTAAAAAGTTAAATAAAGAAGTGTTGGGTAACTATAACCTGTCCATTTCCAGAGTAGGGGTAATATTTAGTGCCCTCTTCTCTGATCTGTGATTTAAAAGAACTCATAATATCCACAGCCAGAAAGAAATCATTTGGTCTGAAATTCAACCCAGATACAAACAGAAAACTTTGAGGACTAAATTTTAGCTTTCTTTCCTACTTATATTATAGATTTTGCTCATCTCTAATACATATTTTAAAATGTATACATATACAGATGTTATATGCATGTGTTATATATGTATTATATATGTACATATACATACATGTATTCAGTGCTCAGCAATGTCTACCACTATTTAGAGTGAGATTTCTCTCACAATAAATACTGTTGGAGACGATGATGGGAGTTGGGGGATGAAGAACAACCCTCAGTGAAACTTTCTAGGGATATGCCCATATGGAACCAGGTTTACATCTTTATAGGAATTTAAAAGAACAAAAAAAAACTACTCACAGAAAACTCAGTGTAATATTTTATGAATTATTTGCAAATATTTTCTTTTTCCTTAAATGAACCTTGTATCTTAACTTCAAATCACATGTTTTTACTCAGTCTTTAAACTCTGAGTGTGGCCGTTGACTACTGCTTCTAATATATGAACTTGCTGTTTCTACCCACATAACTCAGAAGTCTGAGTTTCTATCAAATGACCTCTCTGTGTATCTAGATAAATGAATTAGAAATGAAGAAGCTATTGAGTTTAAAAAGTGATGCAGAAATGTATTAGTTGTGTGACATTGTCATTTATTTAGTTTTCCATATTTTATTTTTCTCATTCTTTAAACTTGATTTCTTCCTAAGCTCCATTTCAACTTAAATTCTATGATCCTGTGAAGTTGATTCAGAACTTCAAATACAAAATACCCCAACAAGCCTGAGGTTCTCCTTGAAAGAGAAACGTCTATATATGACATTTCCTTGCATTCCAGCCTCAGTCTTCCATCTAAGTCCTACTTATCTGCTCCTCATTCTAGCCCTCTCCCTTGCTCTACCTGTGAAAAGAAAATAGAAAAATCAAGGTATTGCTGGTTAACTGTATTATCTGAACGATCAGTTGAAATTGACTTAGGGGTAACTGGCAAATTGTTTGAGTACTGATGATTGCTGGAAACCTGATTTTTTCCAACCTATTTGCAAGATACTAAATTTGCTAGTGAATCAACCTGTTTTTTTCCTTTGTGCACAGTTTCAAAATGTTCTGACTTTAGTCTAAAAAGATTTACCGATTTTATGACCTAGTTAGTTTAAAGTGTTTCTATCCCTTTATACCCATTCAGCAAATACATCTTTCAGAGTTCAATGTGAATAGATTCGAGATGGTTGTAGAAAGTCAAGGTTATTACAAAAACAACAAACACCATTTTTAGTTGCTTCTCAAACTTTCTGTAAATACTGATGGCCTAAATTTCCCAGTTTTTGAATTCTATTTTCCAGACTTTCTTCTTCCAATTGTTGTAGGCAGGACCAATTTGAGGAAAGTCTGTAAAGACAGGAAAAATTAACTCTGGCACTACTCTCCCTTCTGAGTTCCCAATTACCTCTCCCCAACCACCTCCCTCAACCCTTTGGCAATGTTTGATAATGTTCCCTCTTTTCAAGAATTTATTACTTCAATGTTCATTAATACATTGTTTTAGCAAAAATTATTTTCTATTAATTATTAAATTATTATATTCATTTTCAGTGTTCTACAATCATTTCCATGTATTTTAGATTTCCCCCCTCCCTCCTCACTCCCTCCCTGAGATGGCATACAATCTTAAATAGGTTGTACACATACATTCCTATTAAATAGATTTTCACCTTGGTCAGTTTGCATAGAAGAAATAAAATGAATGAGAGAAGCCATAAAACAAAACAAAATATAATACAAAAGAAAATGGTCTGCTTCATTCTGCAGTCCAATTCCATAGTTAGTTCTCTGAATGTGGAAGATATTTTTCCTCAAAAGTCCATAGGGAATTTTTTAAGTCCTTGCATTGCAAAGAAGTACTATGTCTACCAGAAAAATTCCTCACACACTGTAGTTGTTGCTGAGTATAAAGTTCTTCTGGTTCTGCTCCTTTCCCTTAGCATTAGTTCATAAGTCTTTTTACACCTCTCTGAAGTCTTCCTGTTCATTATTTTTTACAACACTATAGTATTCCATTAAATTCATATACCTCAACTTGTTCAACAATTCTCCAATTGATGGGTATTCCCCTGATTTTCAGTTTTTGACCAACACAAAGAGAGCTACTATAAATACTTTTGTACATGAGGGAACCTTTCCCATTGCTATGATCTCTTTGGGATGTAGTCCCAGGAGCGATATTATTGAGTGAAAGAGTATATAGTTATTTGTAGCTCTTTGGGTATAGTTCCAAATTGCTCTCCAAAATGGTTGAATCAGATCACAGCTCCACTAACAATGAATTAATATTCCAACTCTCTCACATCTTCTCCATCATTTTTCATCTTCCTGTTTTGTCATGGTAGCCAATCTGATAGGTGTGATGTGGCACCTCAGAGTTGTTTTGTTTTGAAACTCTCTAATCAATAGTGATTTAGAGCATCTTTTCATATGATTAAAAATCCTCTGAAAACTGCCTGTTCATAACCTTTGATCATTTATCAACTGGGGAATGACTTGTATTCTTGTACATTTGGCTCAGTTCTCTATATATTTTAGAAATGAGGACTTTATCAAAGATACTAGTTGCAAAAAATCTTTCCCAGTTTTCTGCTTCCCTCCAAATCTTAGTTACATTGAGTTTGTTTGTGTGAAAAATTTTCAATTTAATGTAATCCAAACTATCAATTTTGCACGTCATAATGTTCTCTATCTCTTAATGGGTCAAAAATTTCTCCATTCTCCATAAATCTGACAAATACACTATTTGTTACTCCCGTAATTTGTTTATAGCATCATTCTTTATACCTAGATCATTAATCCATTTGGACTTTATTCAAGTGTGCAGTGTCAGACATTGGTCTACGCCCATTTTCTGCCATGCTGTTGTCCAGTTTTCCAAGCAATTTTTGTCAAACAGTGAGTTCTTATCCCATAAGCTGAGGTTCTTGGGTTTATCAAACAGTAGATTGCTATATTCAATGACTGCTGTGTCTTGAGTATTTAACATATTCCACTGGTCTACCTCTCTGACTCTTAGCCAGTACCAAGTGGTTTTGATGAATGCTGCTTTATAATACAATTTGAGATATGTTAGGGCTAGAAGACCTTCTCTAGCATTTCTTTTCATTAGTTCCCTTGATATTCTGGACCTTTTGTTCTTCCACATGAATTTTGATATTATTTGTTCTAGTACTAGAAAATAATTATTTGGTAGTTTGATTGGCATGGCACTGAATAAGTTAATTAATTTAGGGAGAATTGTGATTTTTATTATATTAGCTCCATCTAACCCACAAGCAACTGATGTTTTTCCACTTACTTAGATCTGACTTTATTTGTGAGGAAAGTTTTTTGTAACTGTGTTCATATAGTCTATGGATTTTTTTGACAGGTAGTCTCCCAGATGTTTTATAGTGTCTACTCTAGCTTTAAACGAGATTTCTCTTTCCATCTCTTACTATTGGGCTTTGTTAGTAATATAAACAAATGCAGATAATTTGTATTGTAACCTGCAATTTTCTCAAAGTTGTTTATTATTTCAAGTAATGTTTTACTTGATTCTTTGGGATTCTCTAAGTATATCATCATATCATCTGCAAAGAGTGATAACTTAGTTTCTACTTTGCCTTTTCTAATTCCCCCAATTTCTTTTTTTCTCTTATTGCTATAGCTAGCATTTCTAATACCATATTGAATGACAGTGGTGATAATGAACATCCTTGTTTCACCACTGATCTTTTTGGAAATGCATCTAGCTTATCCACATTACATATCATGCTTGCTAATGATTTTAGGTAGATACTACTTATTATTTTATAGAAAATTCCATTTATTCTTATACTCTCTAGTGTTTTCAATGGTAATGGGTATTGTATTTTGTCGAAAGCTTTTTCTGCATCTATTGAGATAATCATATGGTTTCTGTTAATTTTGTGGTTGATATGATCAATAATGCTAATAGGTTTTGAATATTGAAACAGCCATCCATTCCTGGTATAAATTTTTCCTGATCATAATGTTTCATTCTCATGATAAGTTGCTGTACTCTTTTTACTAAAATCTTATTTAAAATTTTTGCATCTGTATTCATTAGAGGAATTGGTCTACAATTTTCTTTCTCTGTTTTTGGCACTTCCTGGTTTAAGTATCACATCCATATTTGTATCAAAAAAGAGTTTGAGATGACTCTTTCTTCCCCAATTTCCCCAAATGCTGCATATAGTATTGGAATCAACTGTTCTTTGAATATTTTGTAGAATTCACTTATAAATCCATCTGGCCCTGGAGATTTTTTCCTAAAGAGTTCATTGATGACTTGTTCAATTCCTTTTTCTGAGACATGTATTTAAGTACTCAACTTCCTCTTCTGTTAATCTGGGCAATTTATAATTTTTTAAAAATAATCATCCATTTCATTTAGATTGTTGAATTTATGGGCATACAGTTGGGCAAAGCAATTTCTAATTATAATTTTAATTTACTCATTGGAGGTTAGTTCACCTTTTTTCATTTTTCATATTGATAATTTGATTTTCTCCTTTTTAAAATCAAATTGACCAAATGTTTATCAATTTTATAACTTTTTTCATAAAATCAACTGTTAGTTTTATTTATTAGTTCAACAGTTTTCTTTATATTAATTTATATTACTATCTCTTTTGGCTTTCAGTATTTCTAATTTGGTGTTTTCTTGGGGATCTTCAATTTGTGCTTTTTCTAACTTTTTCATCTGCATGCCCAATTCATTGTTCTCCTCTTCTCTATTTTATTCATTCAGGCATTCAAAGATGTAAACTTCCTCTTTGAACTGCTTTTGCAGTATCTCATATGATTTGGTAGATTTTCTCATTATTTTCTTTCTCTTGAATGAAGTTGTTTATTTTTTCTATGATTTGTTTAATCCACTCATTCTTTAGGATTAGATTTTCAATTAATTTTTGGTTGATCTTTCCATTTAATTTTTATTACATTTAATTACATTTAATTTTTATTGCATTATAATCTCAGAAAGATGTTTTCACTCTCTACCTTTCTACACTGGATTTTAAGGTTTTTATACCCTAATACGTGATCAGGTTTTGTATATGTGCCATATATCCCTGGGAAAAATGTATATTCCTTTCTATTTCCATTTAATTTTCTCCAGAGATCTACCATATCTACCTTCTCTAGAGTTTTATTCACCTTTTTAACTTCTTTCTCATTTATTTTGAGGTTAAATTTATCAAGTTCAGAGAAGGGGAGTTTGAGGTCCTCCACTAATATACTTTTGCTGTCTCTTCCTGTAACTCCCTTTACTTCTCCTCTAAGAATTTGGATTCTATGCCACTTGGAGAATATATGTTTAGTAATGAAATTGCTTCCTTGTCTATGGTCTCCTTTAGCAGGATATATTTTCCTTCCTTATCTCTTTTGATTAGATCTATTTCTGCTTTTGTTTTCTCTGAGATCAGGATTGATACCCCTGCTTTTTTTATGTCAGATGAAGCACAATATATTCTGCTTCAACCTTTAACCTGTATGTATTCCCCTTTTTCAAATGTGTTTCTTATAAACAACATATTGTTGGATTATGGATTTTAATCCATCTGCTATCATCTCTGCTTTATGGGAGAGTTAATCCCATTCACATTCACAGTTACGATTATTGTCTGTGTCTTTCCGTCCATCCTCTTTCCCCCGCAATTTGTGCTTTTAGTTCTCCCTTCCTCTCTACAATAGAATTTTAATTTTTGATCACTGCCACTCTCAGTCTTCCCTCTCTTCTTTCTGCCTCCCTCCATTTTAATCTCCTTTTCTCTTACTACTTCTTCCCTCTCTTTTAGCCTCTCCTCCCTTTTCCTTCTCCCTTCTCCTCCTGATGCCTATAGAGCTAGTTATGTTTCTAAACTTAACTGAGTTTGATGTTCAGTCCTTGAACAAAATCAGATGAGAATAAGTCTCAAATAATGCACATCTCCCTCCCCTCTTTCCCTCTACTGTAACATATTCTTGTGCCTCTATGTGTGATATAATTTATTGTTTCCTTCCTCTTCCTTTTTGCATCTGCTGGTACAATCCCTTATGCCCTCTAATCACATTTTTATCATCACATCATTTACTTTATACCCTCTCCCACTATCTGTGTAATCTTGATTAATATAACATTCCTGCGATTAACAAGTAACATCTTCCCTTATAGGGATGTAAACAGTATGCACATATTGAATAACAAGTTTTTCCCCCTGTTTGCCTTTTCATGCCTCTCTCGAGACTTGTGTTTGAAGATCGAATTTTCTACTGAGCTCTGGCCTTTTCATTGGAAAGGTCTGGGAATCCCTTATTTCTTTGAATGTCCATCTCCTTGCCTGAAATATCGTGCTAAACTTTGCTGGGTAATTCATCCTTGGTTGTAATCCCAACTCCTTTGCCTTACAGAATATCATATTCCAATTCCTTTGATCTTTTAATGTAGAAGCTGCAATGTCCTGTGTGATCCTAACTGTAGCTCCTAGATATTTGAATGGTATCTTTCTGGGTGACTGCAGTACTTTCTCCTTCAGTTGATTCTTTTGGAATTTGGCAATGATATTCCTTGGTGTTTTTAGTTTGGGATCCCTTTCAAGTGAATGGGTGGATTCCTTTGATGATTCTTTTGCCCTCTGGATCTAGGACTTCTAGGCAGTTTTCCTTCATGATTTCTTGGAAGATATTGTCTGGGCTTTTTTTCTCATCATAGTTTTCTGGTACAACAATAATTCTTAGATTTTTGTCCTCTGGATGTATTTTCCAGGTCAGTCGTTGTTCCAATTAGATATTTTACATTTTCTTCTGTCTTTTCATTCTTTAGATTCTGTTTGATTGATTTCTGATGCCTCACAGAGTCATTGGCTTCTACTTGACTGATTCTAATTTTTATCAACATGTTTTCTTTAGTTAACTTTTGCATGTCCTTTTCCATCTGTCCAATTATTCTTTTGAAGGTGTTAATTTCTCCAGTTAGTTCCTGTACTTCCTTTTACATTTGCTCAAGTTTTCCAGTTAGGTTTTGTGCTTCATTTTCCATTTGTCCAATTTTCCTTTTAATTTCTGCTGTGATTTCTTTTCTCATATTTTTAAAATCATTGTCCAATTTTTCTTCTTTTCCCCTAATTTGACTTTTAAAATCTTTCTTTAGCTCTTTCAAGAAAGCTCTTTGAGCTTTCAGTCAGTTCATTTTCCCTTCTGTAGTTTCAGCTGACAGTACAGTCTCAGTGTTGAGCCCTTTGGTATTCTTGTTTTGGTCCTTATAGAAAGATTCTATGACCTTTCTTTTCTGCTTCGCTTTTTACTCATGATAATAAACTTTTCCTGGCTCTTAGAGTAGATCTCTGCTTCTATAGCACAAGGTGCTCTGTCTCACAGTCCCTGTGTCTTGAACTTGAGATTTTGTATATTGTGTCCTCTGAATCTTTTAGCTAGAAACTAAAGTGCTGTAGGTTACCTGGTGCTGAGCTGGCTGCTGTGAGAAAGCAGAGACCAGGTGAAGTCTCTCAGGAGTTACCTTGCAGCTAGCTACATTACTTATGGGGGAGGGGTGGTTTGGCTATAGCAAGTCTCTTCTTCTGAGATTGAGATCAGCAATTGATTATCCCATCTGTGCTCATGTTCTCCCAATCCCCCAGGGATGCTGAGGCATGCCTGTGGTCTCAGTGTTTGTGGTTGCCAGCTCCACCGCAATGAGGCTCAGGATCTCTCCCTCTTTGCTAAGATGGGGCTGTCTGGGAAAGCTCCAGTCCTGTACTGGTCCCCTTTAGCTACAAAGGGACTGTTTCCCCTTTGACTGATCACATTTTTCCAGAATTTTTCCTGGGGAAATACTTTATGGGTCTTTCAAAGTTAACAAAGTGAAGGGAAGAGCATTTAATGATCACTCTGCCATCTTGGCTCCTGCAAGTTCAAGTAGGTGACTTACAGACATTTTATTTGTGGATTGATAGTCTCATGAGAAGCTGGCTCAGATATCTGGGTCCCTGTGACTCTCACCTGCTCAGCTCTACTGGACTTCTGTCCTGGGCTAATATGCCTGAGATTCCACAATATGGCAGCTGATCAGACTGCCCAGAGCTTCCTGCTCAGCCCTGCCATGGCAGGGATGGCACAGGTACTGCCTGTGTGCTGTGTACTATGTGCTCCTCCAGCCTTGTGAAACAGATCTTTCCCATCAGTCTTCCAGTGTATCCTGGGCTGTGAATCAGCCACAGTCTGCATCCTATCAAATTCTGCCCCTCCAAAATCGATTCAGATTCTCTTTTACTAGGTATCTGAAGGAATTTTTATAAAAGCTTAGGTGAGTAGTTGCTCTCACTCCACCATCTTGATCCTCTTTGCTTGTTTTACTTCTTCTGAAACATAATGCATTCTTCTCCAGTTCCTTAGCTTTTCTCTGTGTGTGTCTCTTCTTCAAACATTCCTTGTAAACAAGTTTTGTAGCATTTTTATCTACTCTGCTATCAGATTCTGTTTTATGGGAGAGTTCATCCCATTCACTTTCATAGTTATGATTGCCACCTGTGTATTTCCTTCCATTTATTTTCCTTCTGATTGTCCTCTCTTTTCTTTCACCCTTTAGCTCCTCACCAGTCTTTTTCTTCTGTTTGCCATCTCCTTTGATCTGCCCTCCCTACTGCCAGCCCCTCACTTCCCTTTACTTAATCCCTTCCCATCTTACTTCCCTTTTGGGTAAGATTGATTTCTCTATTCAATTGATTGCATATATGATTCTTAACTTGAGCCAATACAGATGAGAATAAAGTTCAGTTGAAGCCCATTGTCTAACTTCCAATCTTCTTCTTCATTGTAATAGGTCTTTTGCGCCTCTTCATTAGAAATAATTTTCCCCTTCTATCTTTCCCTTCCTTCTGCACCCAGTGTACTCCCCTTTCTCATTCTTTATTTTTAGATCATTCCCTAAAATTTACCTTATACCCATTCCTTTTGTGTCTATGCCTTCTACCTGTACTTGTAGTGGTACAATATGTAAGAAATATAGGAATTATCCTCCCATGAGGAGACGTAAATACTTTAGCTCCATTGAATGCCTCATTTTTTGTTTTCTTCTTAGCTTTTTGTGCTTTGCTTGGGTCTTGACGTTGAAAATCAATTTTTTGTTCAATTCTGGTCTTCTGTATCATTTATGATTTTTTAAATTAAATTTATTTATTTAACTTTCAATATTCATTTTCACAAAATTTTGGGTTCCAAAGTTTTTCCCCATTTGTCCCCTCCACCCATCCCAAAACACCGAGCATTCTAATTGCCCCTATCACCAATCTGCCGTCTCTTCTAAAATCCCTCCCTTCCCTTATCCCCATCTTCTCTTTTGTCCTGTAGGGCCAGATAACTTTCTATACCCCATTACCTGTATTTCTTATTTCCTAGTAGCAAGAACAGTACTTGACAGTTGTTCCTAAAACTTTG
>JAQQSK010014799.1:0-10999 GCA_028658325.1 Potorous gilbertii | reverse complement strand
CTTCAGATGTTTTTGTATTGCTGTTTTCAGAGCTAGTTCTGAACATCTGAGAGTTTCTGGTGCTTCCAAGCTGGTATGATCTGGATGTAGAAGTAGTCAGTGCTCTCTCAGTCTAGACTCTCGGCTTTACCCAGGAAGACCTCTGATCCCTAATTATGATTCAGAAAAATAACTGTTGTTAGCACTGAATAAGTAATGTGTGTACGCACATAGATTTGATGTTGTCATAAATACACAGGTCTCTGTAGGATGTGCCAAGTTAAGAAAAGTGTATATCTCATTAAAAGAAGGATGCTGTAAAACATTTTCTTGGTTGAAAATTACTAAATAATAATACTAATCCTAAAATTCTATTACTGAAAAAAGGTGATAGAGAAAATATCAATAGCATATGCCTACTCTCTAAGGACCTTTCTCAAACTGAAATGCCAAGTACTCAAACTGTACTGCAGAGAGCACAACTTTAATGGGCAGGCCATGTTGTTCAAATGCTAAAAATACATTTGCCTGAAAGACTATTTTACGGAGAATTCACACAAGGCAAGCACTCACGTGGAGGTCAGAAGAAGTAACGCAAGGACACTCTCCACGTCTCTTTGAAGAACTTTGGAACTGACTGTCAGACTTGGGAAACTCTGGTGCAAGACAATTCAGTATGGTGTGCCCTTATCGAAGAAGGTGTGAGCAAAGCAGAATTACAGTAGCTCAAAAGAAACATAAGAAGCACAAATTTAGAGATAGTTCACTCCAAATGTTCATACGGACTACTTGTGCTCGACCTATGGAGAGCCTTCTGAGTTCATACTGGTCTGATCAGCCAGTCAGTCACACCGTACCTTGAAGCTGACAGAATGATGTTATTTTGATCCTTTTTGAGCACAAAGGACAACCATCACCACTACTACCACCACTCTCCATCTCTACAAGCTCTTTATGAGAATAATCCACCTATATATTTGCTGAAGGCACAACAAAGGAACCGAAAGACTTTCACAAGGGACATTCTATAGCAGATCACTTCTTTATCATCAGATAATTAAGAGTAAAAATAGCATATAATATTGTGCTTATTGCTTGCTGCCTATAAAATGTATTTGATTCAACAGAGCAAAATGACATCTTGAAGGCCCTCCTCCAACAAGGTGTCTCCTATGTAAAAATTAACAGCACAGAGAGTCCAGGGACCCTCTAATTATTAATATCAAGCAAGGTACAAAACAGGAAGACACATGCACACCAAAGGTGTTTATTACTGTCACGGACAATGTCCAACAGAGTCCAAATGGAAAAAGGATTTCATGTAGATAGTGAGGTCTTCTAAATATAGATATTTCTGCTTGGGAATTATATTTTGCTAATTACATCAAACTTTGAAATACCACAGAGCCTTTTAAATAAGGTCCATAATTTTAAGAGTTTGACTTCAACTAACCACGAGGGGAAACCAGATGGATATCCAGGTTATGATATGCACTTGAATTTTGTATCTATTGTCTTGTTTAAGCTGGTGGCAGCTGGGTGGTGCAGCAGACAGAACACCAGGCTTAAAATCAGGAAGACTCATTTTCCTGAGTTCAAATCTGGCCTCAGACATTTACTAGCTGTGTGATGCTGAGCAAGTCACTTTACCCTGTTTGCCTCAGTTTCCTCCTCTATAAAATGAACTGGAGAAGGAAATGGCAAACCACTTCTTTGCCAAGAAAACCCTAAATGAGGTTTTAACAAACAAAAAAAGATTTAACAGAGTTAGACATGACCAAAATGACTATAAAAAGCAATTATTTTAAATAAACAAAGATACAAAATGGGTCTGAATCTTGCTTGGTCCACTTTTCCTTCTGTGATGCTCAAAGATTTGGTCCATTTATCTTAAACAGACGCTAGTAATGGACAATGAACTAGGTTCAGAAAAAATTAAATAGGTGAAAAGCAAGGCTTTTATTGACTAATCTCTGAAACAAAGACCTCTCTGTTCAACACAAATATTTTTCTGGCAATGGCAAATGGCTACAAATCACATATTCCTAGTTACCAAAAAACTGAAAATTAAGTCATATAGAGGCCAATGTAGAGACACATAGTTGGAATACATAGATTGTATCATATTACTAATGAAAAATATGCCACAAAAGTGACTAAAAAAATTTATCAGAGATCCAAGATCAATCCTATAACAAGAACAAAGGATAAAAATATGGAAAGCCCATGGGCTTCAATAAATCCAGAAGATGGTTACTTAATACACTGGGTTGGATCCCCTTATAGAAAAATTTATGGAAGTATATGACAAATGAAACAGGGTGGGAGTGTTTGAATGGGTTATGATTTGTACCACTGGAGGGAGTATCCACATAGATGAGATTACAGATCTATCAGAGTACTGTAATAGTGACAGTTAATTTTATAACAAAAATTTTTTTCTATGTTTTTATTATTTTTTAAAATTTATTTGTTTTAAGTTTTCAACATTCATTTTCACAAAATTCTGAGTTCCAAATAGTCTCCTCATCTCCCCCCCCCACCCCAAGACACCGAGCATTTTAATTACCCCTATCACCAATCTGCCCTCCCTTCTAACATCCCTCCCTTCCCTTATTCCCATCTTCTCTTTTGTCCTGTAGGGCAAGATAAATTTCTATACCCCATTACCTGTATTTCTTATTTCCTAGTTGCATGCAAGAACAATACTCAACCTTTGTTCCTAAAACTTTATGTTCCAACTTCTCTTCCTTCCTTCCTCCCTCCCTCCCCACCCATCCCCACTGGGAAGGTAAGTCATTCAATATAGGCCACACATGTGTAGTTTTGCAAATGACTTCTATAATAGTCGTGTCATGCAAAACTAACTATATGTCTCCATCCTATCCTGCCCCCTATTACTTCTAGTCTCTCTTTTGACCTTGCCCCTCCCCAAGACTGTTGATTTTTAATTGCTTCCTCTTCCCATTGCCCTCCCTTCCATCATCTCTCTCACCCTGCATATCCCCTTCTTCCCTACTTTCCTGTATTGTAAGACAGGTTTTCATAGCAAAATGAGTGTGCATTTTATTCCTTCCTTGAGTAAAATGTGATGAGATAAGCTTCATGTTTTCTCTCTCACCTCCCCTCCTTTTCCCTCCATTGAAAAGTCTTTCTTGCCTCTTTTATGAGAGAATTCCATTTCTCCTCCTCCCAATATATTCCTCTCTCATCTCTTAATTTCATTTTTTTAGATATGATCCCATCCTATTCAACTCACCCTGTGCCGTGTGTGTGTTGTGTGTGTGTGTATAATTGTGTAATCCCACCAACTACCCAGATACTGAAAAAATTTTCAAGTGTTAAAAATATTGTCTTTTCATGTAGGAATGTAAACAGTTCAACTTTAGTAAGTCCCTTATAGTTTCTCTTTCCTGTTTACCTTTTCATGCTTCTCTTCATTCTTGTGTTTGAAAGTCAAATTTTCTTTTCACCTCTGGTCTTTTCATCAAGAATGCTTAAAAGTCCTCTATTTCATTGAAAGAACATTTTTTTCCCCTGCAGTATTATACTCAGTTTTGCTGATTCTTGGTTTTAGTCCTAGTTCCTTTGACTTCTGGAATATCATATTCCATGCCCTTCAATCTCTTAATGTAGAAGCTGCTAGATCTTGTGTTATCCTGATTGTATTTCCACAACACTCAAATTGTTTTTTTCCAGCTGCTTGCAATAATTTCTCCTTGGCCTGGGAACTCTGGAATTTGGCTACAATGTTCCTAGGAGTTTCTCTTTTTGGATCTCTTTCAGGAAGTGATTGGTGGATTCTTTCAATAGTTATTTTGCCCCCTGGTTCTAGAATATCAGGGCAGTTTGCCTTGATAATTTCATGAAACATGATGTCTAGGTTCTTTTTCTTGGTCATGGCTTTCTGGTAGTCCCATAATTTTTAAATTGTCTCTCCTGGATCTGTTTTTCAGGTCAGTTATTTTTCCAATGAGATATTTCACATCTTCCATTTTTTCATTCTTTTGGTTTTGTTTTGTGATTTCTTGTCATTAGCCTCCATCTGTTCCATTCTAATTTTTAAAGAACTATTTTCTTCATTGAGCTTTTGGACATCTTTTTCCATTTGGCTAAGTCTACTTTTTAAAGCATTCTTCTCCTCATTGGCTTTCTGGGCCTGTTTTGCCAACTGAATTAGCCTATTTTTAAAGGTGTTATTTTCTTCGGTATTTTTTTGGGTCTCCTTTAGCAAGCTGTTGACTTGCTTTTCATGGTATTCTTGCATCTCATTTCTCTTCCCAATTGTTCCTCCACCTCTCTTACTTGATTTTCAAAATCCTTTCTGAGCTCTTCCATGGCCTGAGACCACTGAATATTTATTTTGAATGTTTGGGATACAGAAGCCTTGACTTTTATGTCTTTCCTTGATGGCAAGCATTGTTCTTCCTCATCTGAAAGGATGGGAGAAGATATCTGTTCACCAAGAAAGTAACCTTCTATAGTCTTATTTTTTTTTTCCCTTTTTTGGGCATTTTCCAAACCAGTTACTTGACTTTTAGATCCTTTGTCAAGAGTAGGGTATACTCTGGGGATCTGTAAGATCTCAGTTCCTCCAAGGTGGCACAATCAAGCATGTACACTGGTCTGACACCAAGTCGGCACTGGGGGCTGAGATTCAGATAAGCTGGGGGGGTGGGTGGAGGGGTGGGCAGTCAGGACTGCTATTCAGTGTGAGATAAAGATCAGCTGCTCAAATCCCCCAGGAGCATTAGGTGGGGGCAGGGCCTCCACACAGGGCTGAGGTAAGAATCAGCTACTCAGTGCCCCCAGAGGTTTTAAGATCCAACAATGGATGCAAGCTGCTACCACTTGCCCAATGAAGACTTTGCTGCCACCCAAGGCCAGAGCTATGGGAAAGCCCTTCTCCCTTCTGGGCCAGCTGAAAAAACCCTCTCACTGACCTTTGGTGCCTGTGGGTTGAGGGACCTGGAAACCACTGCTACTGTGGCTGGGGATTCCGCCCCGAGGCCTGCTTGTATCCTCCTGTCAACTGTGAAGCCAAGGCTGGGCTCTGCTCCTAGTCCAGTAGGATAGATGTTTCCCATCGGCTTTTCAGGTCACCCTGGGCTGGAAATCTCCACTCCATTGTTCTGTGGCTTCTGTTGCTCTAGAATTTGTTGAGAGTCTTTCTTTACAGGTATTTTATGGGCTGTGGGGGAAGAGCTAGTATATGTGCATCTTTCTACTCTGTCATCTTGGCTCCGTCCCTAAAAATTTTTTTTAATAAAATGGAATAAAAATTATCAGTGCAGATGTGTGTGTGTGTATATGTGTATGAAATGACTGAAAAAAGGCTATAACCCAGTCACATAATAAAAATGAAAGATAACAGATGGACATCCTAAGTAGAACAGTAGTACCACAGACAGAAAAGGGAGGGCTCTCTAGCACACTGGGCAAAGCTTTACTCCAATTTTGTATCAATGATCAAATTCATACTAACATGAATTTCAGATAAAATGTGAACATGAATCATATGGAATTGTGGTCTAGTCATATCAAATCGTAGAACATTAAAAAAAGATATTTTTTCTTCAAATCAGTAACTTACAATGACTGTCCACTACTTGTGACAAAGTTCCACAACATTGCCAAAGGAAGTATGTTTTTCTCTCCTTTCTCTAAATTCAAGTCAATTTGACAAACATTTAAGCAGTACCTACTATGAGCACAAAGATGAAAAAAAAAAAACAAGGTAGCTTCTTGCCTTAAAGAGGTTACAAGATGAAAGAATGGGAGGAGAGAACAGTTTTCTGACAATTAAGTATCTGACTTTTATCTAATACATCCCCTAGAGAATCACAGTAAATTAGGGAAGGAACATGACAGTAGGAATCAACATGGAGATCTGTAAGTCAGCTTCTGGCCTGTGGGAACAAATCCAAACTTCAGGCACAAAAATGAGAAAAGGCACAGGGCTATATGCAGGGGAAAAGAATACAGGAATTTTAATTTTGGTTATCAGTAAGTCTGCCACTTATTCCCTGAGTGACCTTGGATAAGTCATTTAAGTCTTTCTGGGTCTGAACTGCATCATCTGAGATTCTCTGTACCAATGAAATCATGGGTCCAGCCCCATTTCTGTCTTTAACTCCATTCACCCCAGTGTGTTTAGCTGTTACCAATTTTATAGGCATGCACTTTTCTCTAGATTTTTTGCTATTACAAAAAAATGTTGCACCTGTATAAATCTATATCAGATTGCAAGCCCTCTTAGAGGGTGGGGGATGAGAGGCAGGGAAAAATATAGAACTCAAAATCTTATAAAAGTTAATGTTGAAAACGAAAAATAAATAATTAAAAAAAGAGAAAGAAATGCTATTTTTTTTTTTAATTCAGCACCTTGCTTTCTGTCTTCTGCCTCCATGGGCTACATGTCTAGTAATGACATCACTGGGTTCTGGAGTATGTATAGTTTAGTAATTTTTTTAAAGCATAATTTAACATTCTTTTCCTCTAATGGTTGGATCAGCTGAGTAACAGAGGAATAGAAGAACGAAATTTGCTGCCTTAAGCATGAAGAGCTTCCTACTACTACTCCACTCCACAGCACATGGAAGCAGAAGCTGTGGGCAGCCACAGACAAAATCTCCAAAGAAACAAACCCTCCTTGATGCTCTTTTACTTCCCTCTCTTCAGCTGAGTTTTGTGGGCTCGGAACAATGTCTGGCCCATAGCAGACACTCAATAAAGGCTTGCTGACTTGACTTAGCTACTCATAATCCTCTTTGTACTGACTTAAAGAGAGGCATTTTTGTACCTTGCCAGAAGGCCCACATTTCAACACAACTTAACATCTCCCCTCTCCCTCCTTTCCTTTCCCCTTTTTCCTCTCTTCTCTCCTTTCCTGTCCTTTTGGAAAGATCCTGTATTCTTTTTCCCTGCATTTCTGTCCATGTGGCAGTGGGAGTGGGAGGAGACAAGACAGTTTGCTTGGGTAATGAATGTTGATAATAGTTGCTACGGATTTACCTCCTTGCTATTACCATACATTTATGAATTAAATGATTTTAATTTCATTACTCTAAGAGGTCAAAAGTACTTGTGAACAAATGAAATCTAAATCAAAATAGAGGTTTACAAGTAGAATGGGGACAAATGAACCAATAAGACTATTTGGAGCCTAGAAGTAACAGAGACTACAGCTCCATTATGTTCAAGAGAGCCTACTGTTACACTGATAAGAGTGAAAGCTTTAAAAATCACCCCTAAAGACCTTGGATCCCAACAACTTGCCTGTTCCTTCCAAGTAATTTCCTTCTTCCTCCTAACCCTCAACCCACACTCCTGGCCACCACAAGCAACTAGGCCCTGTAACTGCCTAGAGGGGAGGGATATGTCCCTGACACTCTAGAGTTCAGCACAGTGCCTGGCATATCGTAATACATGTTTATTGACTATCTGACCCCAAAGCAGAGGTAAAAAAGACGAGGCTCTGAGAGAAGAGAACATTCCTCTACCCATCTCAAAATGCCACATAGCTTATAGGCAGTAAGTAGTCATACAGAAGAGATTGTAGCTGCCTCTTTTCTGATTCAGATATGCCTATGTCTGAAGACTTATCTGCATGATTTTCCCATGGATCAACTAAGGTTAGTGTTTTGATAAACTTTCAAAGACCAGCTATGTCCCCAGAAGCAACCCATTAGTTAAACATAAACTGTGAATTGAACAAACTAATTCGATTGAATTAGAATAAACTAATCCTTTCTGGGTAAAGTAAATGGAATTACAGTGGAAAAAATTCTGGATCTAGAGTCAGCAGACCTGTGTTCAAATCCTGACTGCCATTTATTAAACCAAGCTACCTTTAGACCAAGTTGCTTTACTTCTCAGGGTCTCAGGTTCCTAAAGGCCCAGTGATCTTTAGTACTGAATCTAAAACCCTATAATCGTGAGTGGAATAAAGTCAGCCTGATAGAGGTTCCTAGACTGGTAGACCAAGAAAACGTTATTACACTAGAGGTTCTTAATCAGGGGTCAATAACCTTAAATTAAAGAATTTAATATCAGACACACACATGTACACATAAATAATAAAAATCTTAAATAAAAATAAATCTTAATTGGGGTCAAAAAGCTTAAATTATTTTATAATTGTATTTCAGTATAATTGGTTTTCTCTCTAAACCTACATATTCTATTTTATGCCTTTAAAAACATTTTGAGAAGGGAGCCCACAGGTTTTACCAGACTGCCAAAGGTGCCAAGACACAAAAATTATGAGTAGTAGTTCTGAGAAGAATAAGGAAGGTAGCAGTAGAAGTGCCTTGAGAGGAGATTTTAAAGTGTGAAATGATTGCTGTCAGTAGTGCCATCAGCCAAGGAAGGGCAAAGGGACTGGCTGGCTTATAGCACACAGGGGGCAGCTGAGATTAAATATACATATACATGTGTATAAACATATGTACGTATACACATGTACATATATGCATACACACACACGTATCTGTAGTGCATCTGGTCAGCACAGTTGGGTGACTTTCTCCAGTAGCATTCAGTAATATGGTAAGAAAAGGCAGATAACAGGAACAATCCAAGTTGCAGGGGCATGTCTGGGAGTATGTTGGGGAGAAAGGGGTGGAGATGGAAAGAAATGAGTGTCAAAAAGAGAGTAAGGCAAGAGATTCAAGGTCAGGATAGTGTAAAGTTGAGGTAGTCTCTATTTTATAAAACCATAGTTGAAGATAGTACCCTGCAGGGTTTGTATTTAAGTTATGTACAAACTCTTGCCTGGGTTTAGTAACAGATAAAATGGTTCTTCTTCAGAAGAATTTGTAGGGCCTTCTTAGAAAATTAAAGTTAACTTGTACAATGTTTCTTTTTTTAACTTTCACTTCTAAATAGCATATTAGTATATTTCAGGTACTTAGTGGCATCCTTCAGGTAATTTCTGTTCCATTTTATCCTTTATTATCTTACTATTTTGTCATATGTTTTAACCAAGAAGTCACCTCAACCTCAAATATGCAACAAACGAACACTGACTACACTATGCAAAAAGAGCCTTTGGTTTGCCAGGCCAGCTGCTGCCATTAGGATCCAGTACTATTTAAAATTTCCCTCAAAATCTGCTTAGAAGTGGCTGCCTAAGCATCTCTCATTCATGTGATCAGACCAGACCAGCAAGCCACTGCAAGCCCCAGTGCGTTTATACATTTCTTCTACTTCAGGATACACGGAACACCTAATTCTAAACTTTCTCTTTTAAAAGAGTTGTGCTATAATTAATTACACTTCAGTGTTAGGAGTTAATGCTATTTCTGGAGCATACTACCATGGATCTCAGTTTATGATCATAGCTTTTCAGAGTTGGAAAGGAGTTCAGAAATTATCTAGACAAGTCCTCACATTTTATAGCTGGAGAAGCCAAGACCAGGGAGATTAAGTAATCAAGTCTCCCAGGTGATAGGTAGCAGAACTGAGATGTGAACCAAGGCCCCTTTACTCCAAGCTGAGTGTTCTTTCCACTGTATGATGCTGCCTGGTAGTCAATGTTAAACCTGGCTTCAAGTAGAATGATCACAATCTAGTTGACTACAATGTTAGCCTTGCTCCTATTCCTCACTGCTTTTAAACACTTCAAGTTCTAGAGGGAGAGAAATGTCCCAAGCCTGCTTATTTATATAAAAAAGGTTGAGCAAAGTGGAATCTCATATAGACCAAAGACTGACTGCAATGTAAAATCAGCTGCTATCCCATCTATTCTGCCTAGGCATTGGTATTTTGCTGCTAAACTGGGGCCACACCTTCACTTACACCACATCATAGAAGAGCTGGTCTTCTGAGGTTTCTACTCTACCAGTCAATATAACATTGCACAGAGTGTTTCATATGGAAAATTCAATTGCCATTAAACACCCATAGCTGTATGTGTTTCCCTAGTAAAGCTTGGTACATGATACTGCTGGTCCTCAGACTGTGACCATAACCTAAACCATTATGATGATATGGCAAAGTAATATATAGTTTTTTAAAAAATAAATCTTATCTCTCCAAAATCTTGTCCCAGTAAAAAATTGAAAAAAATGTGAGGAGCCAAGATGGTGGAGTAGAAAGACACACTTATGCTAGCTCCGAAACCACAGCCTATATCTGTAAAGAAGATTTCCTAACAAATTCTGGAGTGGTGGAAGCCACAGAACAACACAGTGGAGGAGATTTCTGTTCTAGAAAGACCTGAAAAACCCTCACCAAAGGTCTGTTGCGCATGGGACCAGAGAGGAACCCAGCCCGACCTTGGCTGCGCAGCCCCAGGAGAAGCAGAGTGAAGCAGGCTTCAGGGACAGAATCTCCGGTGGCCGCGGGGGTCCCTCCACCCACATGTGATGCAGGTCAGCGAGAGAGACTTCTGGGCTGGCTGAGAGGGGAGGGGGTTGTCTCCATAATTCAGGCCCCTCGAGAGGTAGCGGCAGAGGCAGCAGCGGCCAGAGGCTCCTGGAGCAGGCAGGACCTCAGATCCATTACAGAAGGTATGCGCATAAACCCCCTGAGGGAACTGAGCCTGGGAGGTGGCCCTGCTCCCTGAGAACCTGATTTAATCTTACCTTGAATAGCAGTCAGGCCCGCTGCTAAAAGCCCTGAGGCTGGGGAGCAGCATTTGACTCTCAGACCTCAAGCACTAGCTGGTGGGATCTAGGTGGGGATGGACAGGAATCTCAGAAGTCAAGTAACTGGGTGGGAAAATGCCCAGAAAAGGGAAAAAAAAATAAGACCATAGAAAATTACTTTCTTGCTGACCAGATGTTAGCTCCTTTCCTTTCTGATGAGGAAGAACAATGCTTACCATCAGGTAAAGACATAGGAGTCAAGGCCTCTGTATCCCAAACATCTGAAATAGATATCCAAAGGGCTCAGGCCTTGGAAGAGCTCAAAAAGGATTTTGAAAATCAAGTTAGACAGGTGGAGGAAAAACTGGGAAAAGAAATGAGAGAGATGCAAGAAAAGCATGAAAAATGGGTCAATACCTTAATAAAGG
>JAQQSK010014798.1:0-10999 GCA_028658325.1 Potorous gilbertii | reverse complement strand
ATATATATATATACACATATGTATATATACATATGAGAAAGAGAGAGAGAGAGAGAACTGCTGATGATTTATATGAGCTAATTTTTTATCCTGCTGCTTTGCTAAAGTTATTCATTATTTCAACTGGCTTTTTGGTTGAGTCTCTAGGATTTTGCAAGTGTATCCTCATATCATCTGCAAAAGAGACCATTTTATTACCCCATTGCCCATTCTGATTCCTTCCACTTCTTTTTCTACTCTTCCTGCTATTGCTAGCATTTCTGAGACAATATTGAATAATACTGGTGATAATGAGCATCCTTGTTTCACTCTTTGAGCTTACTGGGAAGACCTTTCGCTTATTCCCATTATAAATAATGCTTCCGAAGGTAATACTTCTTATCATTTTAGGAAGGAAAAATCCATTTGTCCATAAAAAATGGGGCAGGAAATGTTTTAAGCCTTTAGTTACTATAAAACCCAATATCCTTTCAAAGTTGCCTTCAGAATTAAAGTCAAGTCCCAGGAGACATTTTAGAATACTTCACATCTTTTACATTTTCCACAGACTCAATTTAATTGAGTGGGATTAAAACTTAGCAGCAAGAGCAAAACCAGCAGATGATGGGAGTGATCCCAAGTTGAAGCTTGGCAGGACAAGATCTGTCAGGATAAGGGGACAATGGACTCAAGAGAAGTCAGCATAAAATTGAACCCATTTACTAACAAAACAAGATGGGAAAGGAATGAGAGTGTAGCAAGGAAAGGGGTGATGGCCTGAGAAAGAACTGAGGGACAGAGGGACTGAAGGTCACACTGAGGATAAAGAACAGAGTTCTGGAGCAGCGAAACAGAGAGGGGTGATGACAACAGATTGTCATCAGATAAGAAAATTTCGGAGTTCATGAGCATGGGGGATAGAAAGGTCAAAAGTATGACCATTTCTGTGGGTGTAGCTGAGATGAGGTGAAGGACCAGGTCAAATGAGTAAGCTGAGGAACTGGGGAGGTTAAGTTGTTTATTTTTTTTTTTTAGTTTTTAACATTCATTTCATTAAGTTTTAAATTTTGTCCACCTCCCTCCCCAAGATGGCATGCAATTCTATATAAGCTTTATATATACACATTCTTATTCAATATATTTTCACATTAGTCATTTTGAACAGAAGAATTAGAAAGAAAGGGAGGAAACATGAAAAAGAAAAACAAAACAAAAAGAGTAAAAAATATGCTTGTATCTGCATTCAGACTCCAAAGTTCTTTCTCTGGATGTGGATGGCATTTTCCATCATGAGTCTTCTGGAGATGTTTTAGGTCCTTGTGTTACTGAAAAGAGTTGAGATTTAAGTTTCTGAGGGAGTTGAGTATCAATGTGTATGTCAAAGTCTCCAAATATGAGGGCAACAGTTGAGGACAGAGACTGTAAGTCAGACACCAAACTCACTGAGGAAAGAATGTCCAGAAGAATACTGGAGGTCAGTAGACAACAGAATTTGAATTTCAATTCAACAGAATTTCAATTGGATGGTATATAAAGACTGAGTGAACCTCAAAGGAGAGGTTCTGAGGGATGATGGTAGAGAGAGAACCTAGAAGTAGCAATGGGGAGCAAGGCATATTTTAATTCCCACCCTCACTACAACTATTAGGGGAAGGGAGGGTGGAAGAGGTGGGGAATGAGTAGAAGAGCAGCTAATGCTCGAGAGGGAGGCCAGAGAGGCTCCGGAGGAAGTCAGGTTTCATTGGAAGCCAACAGATGGAAGGAATGGGAAAGGAAAAGATTTAAGATGAAAACAGGTGTGTTACCTATAGAGCATGTGTTCCATAGGGCACAGTGGAAGGGAAGGGTTTAGAGTAGGGCAGTTGTGGGGGAGAGGGAAGGAATTTAAGGGCATGAAAATAAGGGAGCAAGCAGTGAAGGAGAGAGAATAGGTTCAGAACCATTCAAACGAGAAGGATGTGACCAGATAGGAGTTTGTTGATCATTGAAGAATGAGTTCTGGGAGGTTATCACAAGGGTGTGGTGTAACCAGCTCTAACTGGTTTGCTGAGAGATTTTAAATTTTCAGCATAAGCACTTGTACCTGAGAAATTGCTACAACTGTTTTTTTGATTGTCTAGACTTAAGAATGCCTGTAAGTTAATAATGCAGATTATACTTCAACGTGTTGCATACATTTTAGCCTAGTTGTTACACATTTAGCAGCTCACGCTGGTACTGCTCTTACATACAATGCCTGAGCACAAATACAGCAGATCCAGGAAAAGATATCATCATCAGACTAGAGGCCTGGTGACTAAAGGCTATCAACAACAGTAACGATGGACGTGTATTGGAGGATTTAAGGCTTGCTTTACATCCATTCACATCCCTAGTTACCAATGTCTAGGGGTCCCACCTCAGGATTTTAAGCAGCTCCGGAGAGGGAGCTTCCTTTCCCGAAGGCAGGCTAGACCAGCCCAGCTGACAGGCAGAAGAAGCCTGATGGGATGGCATCTACCTGAGTTTCTTCCCCATTCCCTGGAAGGCAGGACACCAGAATGGTTTGTTTCCCTTCTGTCAAATTAGGAAGAGGTCAAGTGAGGGGACAGACATGGAATGAAATGATATTTGTATATATTACACAGCACTTTTAACAGGGAC
The DNA here is from genome assembly GCA_028658325.1 of Potorous gilbertii. Lineage (NCBI taxonomy): Eukaryota > Metazoa > Chordata > Mammalia > Diprotodontia > Potoroidae > Potorous > Potorous gilbertii. Next base: position 8,377 of record JAQQSK010014798.1, on the reverse strand, counting down.
TGGAAAGGTCACTAAATTAATCACCAACCAGTGTCACAATTAAAAATGTCTTCAGAAGCCCTTCCCAGGACAGATAATCCAGCTTTTCTGGGGAGAATATGAATTCTTTCAGGCCACAAGGGAAGCCCTCAGCAAATCACTGCTTCAACCCACTAATCACACTCTAGTAAGTTACTGAAGTAATCATTTACTAAATGATCCCTGAGTACTCCCAAAATGATTAAGTTTCACTAAGAGAACAGCTGATTCAACCTACGGGAATTTGTCATCTCTTACTGCAGCATTAGGATAATGCCCAGTCACAGATGAGCAAAAGTAAGCAATTAATATATCCCAGTGCCAACCCAGTTACTAGCAAAACACAGCAGGGCCCAGAGTTGCGTCCTTAACATAAACCATTCATCCAAATCACCCATACTCAATGGACAATGCGTCTTAGATATTTCTCCAATAAAGAAAACAAAATAAGGCTTTTTTTTTTAAATAAAAGAACTGCTGTTAATTCCTTCAAAATCCCTGACTCTTGGTGTGATAAAAGAAAATCTTCAGCGATCAATGAGGCTTATTACCTAAATTTATCTACATTAGTTAAAACATTATAGAAATTTCAAGGGCTCTGTTTCAAACTTCACAAGTTCTGAACAGTCATTAATCTTAAGAGGAAACAACAGTGTTTTAATGACTGTAATAAGTGAGTGCTCCTCTTAGAAACAGAGAGACAAAAACTAAAACGGAGAGCCTGCAGCTTCTCTCCCACTTCAAACTCTGCTCTCAGTTACCGATGGAATTGTCATCCTATTTCACTTTGTTTCCTTCCCAATTAGGCCCTCACCTTCACCATGGAGGCATGCACAAATTTAAATATACCATTCATGGCACACATAAACGTAACCATATAAATACAGAAGTGCAAAGACGAGCCTCCCTTGGGGCTTTGTTCTCAGCTTTGTTACTAACATGTCGAAGGGAAACATTTCCTCACTCTAAACATATCAACATAATTTTTCTATCTGCAGTCTGTGTATGTATAAAGAGTGAAGATCTTCCTTCAATACCGGGTTCCAAGGGATTTTATTAACCTTTCTCTGGAAACAACCTCATTAGGAAATATCCTAATAGTATGAACCAAATGTCAGGATTTAAATATTACACCGACCAGGAAAAACTGTATTTAAATGATGAATGGACAAAAGTTTAAAAGCATTCATTCTTCCTTCTATTTTCTACCATGAATAGTTCAAAATTTAAAGAATAACTACATTTCAGACTGAGGTTTACTTCCAGTCTCATGAAGGTACCTGCAATCTTTATAAACAAACTGAAAAACAATTCTCAGCCAAAAAAAATGAAACATCATTACTGAAATGCATTAACCAAAATAAAACCCTAAAGAATTTGGGGTAATTTATCTAGCAAAGAAGATCCTCATTGAAAAGCAATGATGCCTTGAAAGCAAACAGGAAGGCAAATATGGGACCACTTCATTATCCCCCCACTTTGCTTCCTATAATCCACATGCACCAAGAAATGGCCAGCGTCTCAGTTTATGCTGGCTTGTGTCCATTCCCTAAAATCCTAATATTCTGCCACTGAGTCTAGGAAGGAAGATCAGACCTTCTGAGTGAGGTTACCAGAAGGATACCTGCAATAGTACTGCAGAGAAACAAAGAGGATTTCTGGGGCTGGCTCAAAGAATAGTGTTTCTTTAACAAAAGAAGCAAAGAACTATCACACTGAATCAAAGTCAATGACTGAAGCAACTCAAGATTCTGCTCCCGCTGAGAACCAACTAGTCATTTATGAGGAAAAGAGGACTGTCCTTTCTAACCTCGTGTTGTGCCTTCATGCCCAGGTGCTTAATAAATGATGGACGTATCACCCTCCCCACTTGGCCCAAACTGCCCAACTTTTGCATTACAACCTCACTTAGGTGTCAGTCAATTTCGCCACCATGGGCCCTCCCTGTCCTGGTTCCCCAAACCCTTCCACACCTTCTCATCAGCTACAATCCTGGCCATTTTTTTCCCTAAAATCTTCACAGAGGCTTTACTCAACCCACTAGAGACCTTCTTGTGGTTCTTTAACTTGGTTTCTCCTCCTGTATAAAGAGTTCCTATTCCCATTTGTCCTCAATTTGCTACTGTTGAGCTCTAAGGAGGATCCTCTAAAATCCATTAATATCAAGGGTTTGATGAGTAAGTCACTCTGCTCAGATCCTTCATGACTTTTCAGACTTCAGTCATCTCCCTCCCACTCCTCTCCCAAGTCTTTCTTCATCTTTCCAAACCAAAGAGGGCTTGGTCATCACATTAGTCTGTTCTCATGCTGCTATCCCCTGCAATCTTCCATTCCCTTGATCATTTAAGCTGTCCTTCCTTGGAATAGAACTGCATACAATATTCCAAGGAAAATCCAGCCCAATTTTGTACAAGGGCAGAGGGAGAGTACTGTTAGTTTTGTTCCAAATGCCCTTCCCGATGAAACCCTGAATTTAGCTGCCTTCAGGCATATACTGAGAACAGTTGTCAATACTTTCCAAATCCTTTTCTTCAATGATAACCAACAGATGTTTAGCATCTTATTTACCTACCCTAGTCTATCCACCAAATCCCAGAGCACATTAGCTGTTGGGACCAAGGGAGAACCGTCATACAAGACCACGGAAGCTCCTGTTGCAAGCACTGACACCAGCCAATTCCACATCATCCAGCCAATCTGGAAGAGACAAAAGAACCAATGTTTACACCAATAGAAATCTCTCCATTCACTCAGCATCTTACGTAGTTGGATGGCAGCCATCTATGATGGGTTAAGAAGGCCTATTCCCTCCCACAATTAGACATTTTATACATTCAGTGCAGTATGAAAGGAGGTGTAGGGCACATGAACAATACCATGGCTAACTCAAAAGAATTTAAAAAGGCAATAGGGCAAGAGTCAAGAAAGGCAGGGAAGAGATCAAGAATATGATTATTCCCCATACATAAGAGATTACCATGGAACACCAGCTCCAAGCACTACAGTTCACTTGGCAGTAATTTAAAAAGTGAAGACCCCCCCTTCCCCTCATTTAGTTCCAGGAATCCTCCAAATAAGGAAATGAAATACTGTACTCTCTCTGTGGCATTTAGAAGTCCTCAATTAAGGACAAAATTATAAAGTTTTAACAAAGAAGACCAGTGCCTATTAAAGGCTCTCTCCCTAATGTAATCAGACCTGAAAGGGTAAAGGAAAACAAGATTTGGAGAAATTCAAGCTATATGTCCAACCATACTGGTTGCCTAGAGAATTCATTACATGGGTGAGCATGAAAAGAATCAGAAAACCACATCACCAGAGCATTCTACATTGCAGAGACCCTTAATTCCTCCATCTTTGGCATCAGGCAACAATGACATAACCCAGTTTTCCAAAGAAGGCCAATTAAAAGCTTCTCATTCAGATTTACAGGAAGAGCAACTGAAAATTGGGTTTAGCTTGCAACTCTCATTTAAATGTGGTTATTTTTTTTTAAAGACCATAAAATTCCATTTTATTAAAAAAAAAACTGAAGCTCTTCCTCCACCACGATAACACTATACCAAAAAGAGAGCAGATGTCTGGAAGCGCTCTCGATTCACAGCCAACGAGACTGTAACAGGACAAGGAAGAGGTGTAGTCAGTGGCCTAGTATGGCCGGTGCCTGGCACGTCGAGGGAGCCACTTAATAAAGGTAACACTGCGATGCTACAGATAACCATCATTCCTTACAAGCGTACAGACCTTTATATTTAAGGCATTTTGGAATCCATTATCTCATTTGCTAAATAGGTTATGATGGAAATAGTCTGCATAAAGATGAAACTATTCCAAACCATAAGAGGCAGCATATCCTCAGTTTTAATTTACAATCTGAACAAATGTCCCAGATCCACAAGCACTTCTATCAGCTGATGAAAGGCCGTATGGTTTTAAGTCATCAGGCTCCAAAAGGGACAGATGAGCTGTCTCCTCCCTTTAGTGGATGGGTGCTTTTTAAAATTCAAAACCTCAAGTCCATAAAATGTTGATTTACTGAACTCAGTCTTAAAACTCTTCAGGAAAGAATGCCAAATAAGAAATTTGAATGAATAATGACATCCAATGCTTACTATAATCCTGGTTCCAGGGGCAGATGCCAGATGATAGCTCTCCTCATAGGTATAGGTACTCCTTGGGCCAACATGTTTGAGCAACACATGCTATCCAAGTATCTCCCCTCACCTACCTCCCTTACCACCACATAAGCCAGCCCTAGTCTTATCCCTCTCCCCACCCACATTCCACCCCAAGGTAAACCACACAAAGCCTTCAGCCCAAGATTCTGTTTTCCAATAGAGGCAATGCCAGACAGAAGTGAGGGGCATGACCTACATGTACAGAACTTCAAATAAATCATTAGGATTTTGTTACTTCGTAATTTATCATCCCCCTATGCTACAGTAGAAAGGGTACTGCACTAAAGGTCAAGACACTTGTGTCCTAGTTCTGGCTTTACCACTAACTAGCTTCTTGACCTCAAGTATGTCTCTGGGACTCAATTTTCCCATTTGTAAACAAGGCAAGTAGACAAAATGTCTTCTAGAGTCTCTTCTAATTCAATTCCAGTATTAAAAGCCTCTGTGTATGGCACTATAGTAGCTTCTGGGGATACAAAACTGAAACAATTCTCCCACAAATGCCTTATGTTCTGCTAGAACCTTTTAGGACTCTACATTTCTAAACCCATCCGTATTTTCCATCTGTATTACTCTTCAGGGAAAAATGGTTCCTTATGATTACTACCCTTACCTAAAGCAGTATTCTCTTTTATGTCCTTAAACTTAGCTCTTTCAGGCTTCCACAAGTACAGGCCAGGGGTAGTTCTACTGTCTGTCTGGAATTCAGTGAAAAAAACCCACTTGCTCTATACATCCATCTTCATGAATTAAAAATCTCAATCAAACCCCCTCTCAGTCCTGCTCTTTTCAGAATGGAGAGATCCAGCTTTGCTAGATGTTCCCATGGCAGCCTTTCCATCCTATTAGGTAAATTATCCTTTCGTGGGCTCCCACACCACATGGAGGAAGGTCTGTACATACTGAGGTCAGAGTGGGCAGCCAGGTCAGGGTGGGATTTGGTCAACTGCAGGAGAAGACAGCCCAGCAAGAATGAGAAATGAGCATGTGCTGGGATTCAGGAGAAGAAGCTTCCTTGTAGATCCAAAATGGTCTGATTTTTTTAATACTACCTCAGGGATCCTATTAATGTGCACAGTTGTAGAGGAGAGAGACAGAAGCAAGGGCAAACAGTATACTAAATTACTGAAGGTGTTTCCAAGTCAGAGATGAAGGGGAAAGAGAGTTTTATTTAAATGCACACAATGCTTTCTAGGCATCTGGAACAAAAACCCAAGTACTTACTGTGGTATAGTACATAATGATGTCACTGCTGGTTGTGTCTCCATGAAGAATGTGTTCCTTGAGATGCTGGAGTAGGGTACCCTACAGAAAAGGAATAAAAACCCATTCAATGGAGCTATTTTCTTTTTAAAACATCTTAGTACAAAATGTATTTCAGTAACTCAGGCACATTGTTCAAGAAAAAGAAAAGAATGTACATCTTTTTCCACTCCAAGAAACTTGCTTTCTGAGTCCTTGGGAAGTGATGAGTAATTTCACCATCCTGTTACCACTGATACCTGGGAAACTAACAAACTGGACAGGAAAATGACAAGGCACTTTGAAAGTCTCCATGTTTTCTGGTGCTGGAAAGACTAACGGATCCTGCATGGAACCTACCAACTGTAGGCTGAAAATAAAAATGATAGAGAAGAGTCTACAACAAAGATGGGCCCCCCAGAGTAAACAGCATATGCTTTTGGAAACAAATACTGAACAAAACTCTGTGCCAATCATGATCCCCTTTCCAATTGAATGGGGCTGGCCTGGACATGGTAATGCCATCAGTGTGACAAGTGGCACAACACTGCCACCTGCTAGTCATCTGCCTACTTAGCAGACTAGAAGTTAGAACTCAGGACTCTTAGCCACGGGACTAAAATGAAATGAATGATTTATGGTCAGCTCACTCTTCTGCTGAATTCTCACTTTCATTTCTATGAAATGTCATGATGGGGGATGGGGGATGGGGGGAGAGGGAGGAAAGTAGAGAGGATGACAGATGGATCAGACTTCTTATAGACTATGATGGTTTCACTCTTTAAATTTGTAACCCCAACACTTAGCACAGTGTCTGGCATGTAGCAGGCACTTAATAAATGCTTAGTAATAGAGACAAACAGAACAGATACTAAAGGACAAAAGGGAGCTGCTCTTCTACAAATATCCATTCTTTGGCTCAGTTTTTTGGTTCCGATAAAGGCAGGAAGAAATAAAAACAGAAAAATGCATGCTGAAAGCAAAGACATACCACCATGGGCCTCAGGACAACCCCCTGTACTGTGAGGCCCAGTCCATCTCCAATGCCTTCAAAGACTTAAGTCTCCCATGCAGAAAAAGGGCCTTGTCCTAAGGCAGCTTCACCCCCTGAGGAGGAGGGCCCAGACCCTGACCTGTGGACAGTGCCTACCTGTCTGACAACTGGTCCAACAAGAAAGAACAAGAGTGTTGGCATTTAGGTCATAAAACCATGCTCCCCTCTCACCTTCACAACAGCTTAGGAGGCATCTACTACAGGTGTGTTACCGCCCCCTTAACCAGTGAGGAAAATAAGGCTCTAGGTGGTTTTCTGCCTGGCTTACAGTAACTGGGCCAGTTTCAAGGGTTCAAGGCCCAACTCTCTGCTGAACCTCAGGAGCTATGCTCTTCCCATCATACCACACTGCCTCTCCTAGAAGAAGCTGAGAGAGCACAGGAAAGAGATTGCTCAGAACAAGGGGCTAGACCTTAATCAGTCTGGTCTACAGAAACACAGCTATAACTCAAAACCTGGCTACCTACAGGGGGTCTTTCTCTCTCCCCTTTATTATTGAAGTCATTGCTTCAGGATTTACCAAGAGGCCTCGGGAACCTCACAGCAAAGAAAGTGAAGAGGAAGAAAGAGATAAAAAAACAAGGAGAAAGATTTCTTTACAAAAATATTTTTTAAAAAAACATTGACTAGTGAGCTGTTATCTAACATATCCCAACACAGGGAATTACTAAGTGGAAAATAAACTATCACATGTGCAAAAGTATACCGATGGTAACCATTCCCCCTCTCTCTTTTTAACTTATTATTAAAAACTAACATTCAAGCAATATTTTTGAAGTGGTCAGGGAGGATGAACCACTCGAGCCTCTGCTGATTGATTAATGCTTCCCATCAAAGCTATAAGAAGTTGATCCACAGAAGCAGTTTTCACTAAAACATGACTTGTTTATCCCTCCCTCTGTTCTCCTTCTCCTATTTCCCTGGACTTGAACAGCAAGAAGGTAAAAGAGACAGCAAAGCCCAAGGATAAGTTGCATTCAAAGACAGCAGATTATCATTTGGGGAAAAGCAAAAATTATAGAAAATTAGCAGAACACAATAGACACTAACTTCCAAAGAAGTTTAACTTTTGTAAAACAAATCTTACTTAAGTGTGTCCGGTAGTACGTCACCCTTAACTTCTCTGTAAATTACAGATTTCTGTATGTCAGCCTTGCTTAAAGGAGGATACACTCTTGTGTAAACTCCCAATCTCTCTCCATTACCACAAAATGGTGAATACATCGAATAAAGAAAACAGGATTTTGTTTCTCCTATTGGCATTGCTTTGTTTTAAACTTAGTATTTCAAATACAAGACTTTAAGATATTTCTCTCTACATTCAAATACCTTTCTGCAGTGAGGTAGGTCTCAGGCAGAGATTCAGATTAAATTTCCAACAGGACAGACAAAGCAGATTTCTAAGATCTTTTCAGGTAAGGGAATGCCAAGGAAGACTTCAGTAACCACACTACATCCTATAAACCAGGGGAATGTTAAGCTGTTTGGCCAATGGAGTTTACATATGGCTTTTCCATCTAGTTTAAATGGTTACACTTTGAAAAGGATCAGTTGGTGCCTCCTTTCCTAGAAATTTGAAAGTTTATATTAAAATGAAAAAACTTCTGATTTTTTTTTGCTCAAAATATGCCAGACTTAGTAATTTTACGATCAAACTGAATCATATATAATACAGTTTTATGTTCTTAAACAAACACAGTGACTTTAGAACTACAGGCAATGCTAAAGTGTGATCACGTAATTATTTCCCTTTGCTCCCAAATTTTCTTCATCTCCTATCTGTCTTCTAATTTTGGGAAATGCAGAGGCAACACAGTACAGTGGTCAGAGTAAGGAAGACCTTGGAATCCAGATGATTGCAGCTGGACTCCTACCTGTGACATCT
>JAQQSK010014797.1:0-11000 GCA_028658325.1 Potorous gilbertii | reverse complement strand
ATTTTCAGGGGAAGAAATTAAAGATATCTATAATCATATGAAAAAGTGCTCTAAATCACTACTGATTAGAGAGATGCAAATCAAAACAACTCTGAGGTACCACATCACACCTATAAGATTGGCAAACGTGTCAGAACATATCAATATTTTTGAAGAGACTAAACCCATATGGGTGTTTATGCCTGATGGTGTAGAGCATAAGGACAAATTCAAGAGTATAAGGCAAATTAGAGGAAGGCTAACTTGGGTGGGGTGGCAGACTTTGGAGAAAGCAAGGATATCTTGCTGTCATACCAGATATGGGAAGGGATGGGGAAGGGTATCAGGGAAGGAAAGACAGGTGGGAAAATCCAAAGAACACAGTTTTGCCCAGGGCCTTGACAGTATATGCTATACCATGGAAAATCATCCCTAGACATGTGCCCAGTGCCTGTAGTTTGGTAGTAGTTTAAAAGCCTACTCACACTACTCTGATTAAGCCTAAACTCACCCAGTCGGAGCTAGGCTTGTCTTCCCTGGACAACATAATGTCTCCACCATTTGGTCCCTGCCCCACTAGAAGAAGGAGGTAGAGAGAAGAAAAGTGAGAGAGGGGAAAAGAAGAACAAGCTGGCTATCCCTGAGGAAAGGTAGATCTAGATAAGTTATTCAGCCATGTGTAGGCTTCATCTACATCTTCAACAAAGTTCAATAACATAAGAAGGCACAGAAGTGTGAAAAGTACACAATACATTTTAGAAATATTTAGGTATTTTATAAGTATTTACAAATCAATTTTGAACTATTCTTCAACTATCCAAAAAACTAAAATGTTATATTCCTCAACAAAAGATGTTGTTGAGTCATTCCAGTCATGTTCAGCTCTTTGTGACCCTATGTAAGGTTTTTTCTTAGTAAAGATACTGAGTGATTTGCCATTTCCTTTTCGAACTCATTTTACAGATGAGGAAACTGAAGCAAATAGAAAGGATGTATAGGTCTCACCCAGCTGCTAAATGGATCCATTGCACAAAACAGGTTAAGAACCCCTATAACAGATATTTCACCATATTCATGGAGCACCTATCATGTACAAAGTACTGGGCTAGTTACTATAGAAAATACAAAGAGTAAAATCTGGTCCTTATCCTCAAAGCAAGGATGATCTGGTACTCCCATCTCTTTGAGGGCTTGCCATGTTTTGCTGTGATTCATAGTCAAAGGTTTTAGTGGAGTCAATGAAGCAGAAGTAGATTTTTTTCTGGAACTCCCTTGTCTCCATAATCCAGTGAATGTTGGCAATTTGGTCTCTAGACCCTCTGCTTTGAAAATTAGTCTACTCTTCTGGTAATTCTCAGCTCACATATTGCTGAAGCCTAGCTTGAAAAATCTTAAACATAACCTTGCTAGCATGTGAAATGAGGGCAATTCTTCAGTAATTTGAACATTCCTTTGCATTGCTCCTCTTTAGAACTGGAACAAACACTGATCTTTTCCAATCTAGTGCGCACTGTTGTGTTTTCCAAATTTTTTGGTATATTCAGTGAAGTATTTTAACAGCATCATCCTTTAGGGTTTTAAATAGTTCAGCTAGAATTTCATCACCTCCACTAACCTAATTGTTAGTAATGTTTCCTAAAGTCCACTTGATTTTACTCTCCAGGATGTCTGGTTCTAGATCAGTAACCACAATATCAAGGTTATGAGTAATATTAAAGTCTTTCTTGTATAGTTTTTTTATTTATTCTCACCACCTTTCCTTAATGTCTTCTACTTTTGCTAAATTCCTACCAGTTTCGATAATACAAACTATTACATAATAAGTGCATCAAAGACAGAAAACAAAATGCTATGGTTTGCTTATACAACTAATTACTGACAAGACCAGGTTTCTTTCCACCACATCATGCTGCAGACAACACAGTTTAATTTATTATTATTACCAAAGCTACCTAGAAAATAAAAAATCTGCTGAAAAACCAAAAAATTCACAGTAAAATTAAATTCGAATGATTTTTGGAATACTCACTATTTGTATTAATACAGATTTCCACGTTGTTAATTTTGTGAAATGGATATTTGTATCATAACTGAAAACTCATGCACTGCAAGTCAAACTTCCTGATGATGGAATTCTGGATTTGGGGTTTTTTATAAATGCATTGAAAAGGAATGCAACACTTGGTGTAATTATCACTTTGATCAAGCAACTGGTTTTTAAAGCACCTAGAACATACTCAGCTACTGCTGACTACACATGCCCAGTGCCAATGGGTTGCTAATACCCAAGCTGAGAAGTCTCTATGGTCCTTGTCCTGTGAAGAGATCAGATTCCTCCTGTCCCTAGCCAGAGCTGAAGTTCATTCAGTAATTCTAACACCTAACAAGTCAGCCTGGCATGGCAGACAAAATGCTGGATGTGAGAGTAAATAAGCACAGCACTAAGCTTGGCACTGTTCAAGGAGCTGACCTTTGGATAGAAGGAAAAGACAAATAGACAGATAGGTGTAATACACAACCCACATGACAAAAATATGAATCTCTTAGAGAAAAATCCCTAAGTGGTCATTTAGCCTCTACTTAACCCTTGAGGCAGCTCATTCCATTTCTAGGCAGCTCTAATTGCTAAGTTTTTCTTTATATTAAGCCAAAATATTCCACCCACTGCTTCTAGATCTGTCCTCTGGGGCCAGGAAGAACAAGTCTCATCCTTGCTCTCGTGACAATCCTTCTGACAATGCTGCGTAGTGGAAATTCTGAGAACCTGGGTTCAAATCTAGATTTCATCCTTTTTCATCTGATACAATAAATAATTATGTATTGATATCATTTTATACCTTAGACAAGTCTCTCAACCTTCTCTGAATCTCCATTTCCTCACTAAAAGAAACTGGATGATCTGTCAGACGCTTTCTAGCTCTAAAACTATGAATGATTCTAGCTTCCCCTTTGTTCTGAAACTGCTTTGGCACTTCTTAGAAGAGTTAAAAGGAGGTGAATAAAATTCTGGAAAAGTTGGATATGACAGATCACTGGAGAAAATGGAACAGAAATACAAAGGAATATAACTTTTTTTCAGCAGTGTATGGCACCTACATAAAAACTAATCATGTGTTAGGTCATAAAAACCTCACAACCAAATTCATAAAAGAAGCAATAGTAAATGCACCCTCTTCAGATCATAATGCAATAAAAATTACATTCAATAATAAACAATGGAAATAGAGATTAATGGATCAAAGAACAAGTCACAGAAATAATTGACAATTTCATTAAAGAAAATGACAATGAAACAACATATCAAAATTAATGGGATTCAGCCTAAGTGGTACTTAAGAGGAAAATTTACATCTCTAATTGCTTACATCAATAAAATAGAAGAAAAGTAGATCGATGAATTGGGCATGCAACTAAAAAAATTAGAAAAAGAATTAATTAAAAATCCCTAATTAAACACCAAACTAGAAATCCCGAAAATCAAAGGAGAGATTAAAAAAATTGAAAAGAAAAAATACAACCATTGAATTCAGAAATAAAACTATAAGCCAGTTTTATGAAAAAAAATCAATAAAACAGATAAAACACTAGTTAATTTGATTAAAATAATAAGAAAACCAAACTATTAGTATCAAAAATGAAAGAGGTGAATTCACCACCAATGAAGAGGAAATTAAGACAACTGTGAGGAGCTATTGTGCCCAATTATATGCCAATAAATTTGACAATCTAAATGAAATAGGTGAATATCCACAAAAACAGAAGTCACTCAGACTAACAGAAGAAATAAAATATTTAAATAGCCTAATCTTAGAAAAAGAAACTGAACAATCCATCAATGAAATTCTTAAGAAAAACCTGTTCAGGACCAGATGGATTCATAAATGAATTCCGCCAAACATTTAAAGACCAATTAATTTGAATACTATATAAAACTATCTGGAAAATTAAGTGAAGAAGGACTCCTACCAAATTCCTTTTATGACAAAAATATAGTACTGATATCTAAATCAGGGAGAACCAAAACAGAAAAAGAAAATTATACACCAATTTCTCTAATGAATATGATGCAAAACTTTCAAATAAAATACTAGCAAAAAAGATTACATCAATATATCACAAAGATCACACACTATGACCAGGTGGAATTTATACCAGGAATGCAGAGCTGGTTCACTATTACAAAAATTATCAGCATAACTGAACATAACAACAAAATGAACGGAAATCATATGATTATCTCAATAGATGCAGAGAAAATCTTTGACAAAATATAACAGCCATCGCTATTCAAAACATTAGAGAACATAGAAATAAGTGGAACTTAACTTAAAATGATAAGTAATATTTATCTAAAACAATCAGCAAGAATTATCTATAAAGGGGATAAGCTAGATGATTTCCCATTTTACTCAGCAAGGATATCCATCTGTTATTTAATATTGCACTAGAAATGTTAGCCATAGCAATAAGAAAAGAAAGAGAAATTAAAGGAATTAGAACAATGAGGGAAAAAACTATTACTCTTTGCATATGATATGAAGCTGTAGTTAGAAAATTCTAGAGAATGCACTAAAAAAAGTACTTGAAATTATTAACAACTTTCATAAAGTTGCAGGATACAAAATAAGCCCATATAAATTATCAGCATTTCTATACATACACACATATGTACATACATACATATATATGTATATATATATATATATATATACATATATATATATATATATATATATACATATATATATATATATATCTAAATCACCAACAAAGTCCCACAGCACGAGACAGAAAGAGAAATTCCATTTAAAATGACTGTAGACAATATAAAATACTTGGACATCTACCTGCCAAGACAAACTCAGGAACAATATGAACACAATTATGAAACACTTTTGACACAAATAAAGTTAGTCGTAAACAAATGAAAAAGATTAATTGCTCATAGGTAGGCTGAGTCAATATAATAAAAATCATAATTCTCCTTAAATTAATCTACTGATTCAGTACCATACCAAAAAACTCTCAAAAATGATTTTATAGAGTTAGAAAAAAATAATAACAAAACTTATCTGGAAGAACGGAAGCTCAAGGATATAAAGAGAATCAATGAAAAAGAAGGCAGCCTAGGTATACCAGATCTCAAACTGTATTACAAAGTGGTAATTATCAAAGCAATCTGATACTGGCTAAGAAATAGAGTGGCATATCAGTGGAATAAATTAGGGACAAATACATTATAGTAAATGACCATACTAATCTAGTGTATGATAAATCCAAAGATATGAACTTTAGATTTTTTTTAATTAATGTATTTGTTTTTAGTTTTCAACGTTTGCTTTTGTAAGATTTTGAATTCTAAATTTTTCCACTCCCTCTACTATCCCTTCCCCAAGATAGAAAGCAATATAATATAGATTTTACATGCACAATCATGTTAAATATATATCCACATTAGTTATGCTGTGAAAAAAGAATAAGAACAAAAGGAAAAACCATAAGAAAGAAAAAACAAAACAATAAAAAAGAGACAATAGTATGCCCCAAACTACATTTGGACTCCATAATTCTTTCTCTGAACATGGACAGCATTTACCATCATTAGTCTTTTGGAATTCTCTTAGATCATTGCATTGCTCAGAAGAGCTAAGTCTAATAAAGTTGTTCATTGCACAATGTTGCTGTTATTGAGTACAGCGTTAAGATCCAAATTTTCGGAACAAAAATTCATTATTTGACAAAAACTGCTGGGAAAACTGGAAAACAGTATGGCAGAAACTAGATATAGAACAACATCTCATATCACCAAGATAAAGTCAAAATGGGTACATGATTTACACATAAAGGATGATATAAGCAAATTAAGAGCACATGGAATAGTTTATCTGCCAGATTTAGAGATAAGGAAAGAATTTAGGACAAAGAAGATATAGAGAGCATTACAAAATGTAAAATACATCATTTTCATTATATAAAATTTAAAAGTTTTTGCACAAACAAAATCAACGCAACTAAAATTATAAGAAGAGTAGAAAACTAGGGAGAATTTTTACAGGTATCTGATAAAGGTCTCATTTTTGAAATATATAGAAAACTGAGATTTATAAAAATGCAGGTCATTCCCAAATGGACAAATGATATGAACAGTTTTCAAACAAAGAAATTAAAGCTATCTATAATCATATGAAAAAATGCTCTAAATCACCATCGATTAATAAAATGTAAATTAAAGCTCTGAGGTACCACCTCACACCTATCAGACTAGCTAATTCGACATAAAGGAAAATGTTAAATGTTGGAGGGGATACAGGAAAACTGGGACACTAATGGAGTACTGGTAGTGCTATGAACTGATCTAACCATTCTGGAGGGCAATTTTGAACCATGCCCAAAGGGTTATAAAACTGTACTTGATCCAGCAATATCACTGCTAGGACTATATCTTTAAGACATCCAAAAAAGGACAAAGGGACCTATTTGTACAAAAATATTTATAGCAGTTCTTTTTGTAGTGCCAAGAATCAGAAAACAAAGGGATGCCCATTAATTGGGGAATGACTGAAAACCTGTGGAACATTATTGTAATGGAATATTATTGTGCTATAAGAAATGACAAGCAAAATGATTTTGGAAAAACCTGTAAAGACTCACATGAAGTGATACATAGTGAAGTGAACAGAACCAGGAGAATGTTGTACACAATAACAGCAACACTGTTTGATGAAGAACTGTGGATGACTTAGGTATTCTCAATAATACAAAGATCCAAGAAAATCCAAGAGGATGAATGATGAAGCATACTATCTGCCTCCAAAGAAAGAAATGATATTTTTTAATACACACTGACGCATGCTATTTATCACTTTCTGTCATTATTTTTTTCTTTTATTCAAGTCTTCTTGTACTAAATGATCAATATGGAAATGTTATACATAATTGCACATATATAACCTATATCTGATTGCTTACCATCTCAGGGAAGGGTGGGGGAGTTAAGGAGAGATAGAATTTGGAGCTCAAAACTTTAAATAAAAATGTTTAAAAAATGTAACTGGGCAATATTTTACAAAATAAAAAGTATATAATAGCACATAAAAAAGAGTTAAAGGGAACTGTCTGGCATTTAAAAGCAAGCAATCTCATAAGAATTTAAAGATTTTTATGTCACTCCAGATGTGTGTCTTTGACAATAGGGTCATAAACAATTAGTAACAAACAGCAGCATTTCCTCACTAGTGACATTAGATCCACCAAACATCGAGCCCTAGTGGGTTGGCAGTCACGGGGAGGAAGCACAACAGATGTACAGTGGGGACCAGCCAATTCCTTTGAGAGCTTTCACAATCCAAGGCACAAAAACAATGCTTTTGTAACAGAGAGTACAATCAAATTAAAAACAAAAGATCCTGATTTGCTCAGTCACAGAAAATACTGTTTGTTAAATTAAAAAAAAAAAACTCATTCAAGCAAAGGCTTCTGTCTGAGCAAACCAGCAGAACAAATGAGAATTTAAAAAAAAGAGACAGCAGAGAACTTAAAATGACCCAATACTGGATGAGTTGTTTCTTTTCCACTGTTGTATGTAAAGGATTTTTGTGGAAAGTATGGGGTCATTGTTTTCCACAGTGTTTACAGGAGGAAACAGCTGTGCTGAAATTAAATGAATAGAGGACACAGACCTAATTTAGTATCCCTCATCATATAACAATTGCCCAGGTGGACACAGGAAAGACTGACAATTATCAGAAAATGCGATACTTCAAAAGAGTTAGTGGCATAGCAAACTCAAACTCTATTTCATACTAGATGGTAAGTAACAAGTTCAATCTCAGTGAATCTCTCTTGTCTATCTCAAAGAAGGTTTATTCTATAGAGATTTATTTATTTCACAGTCATAATGTATTTATAATAATATGCGGAGGGTGAAAGGCAGTAGATGGGGGATGAAGAAGCTATATGTTATAATGAACAGAGGTTTGGTCTTAGAGTCTAGTCTGAGCCTCCAACATTCAAGGTTCCCTTCTAAAATATTCTAGCTGTGGGACTAAGAACAACTTATTTTTTTCCCCAGGCCCCTGGGCAACTCTCTAGAACTGTAAATTACAAAAGAGCTGTAGATAGGCATCAGTAATGAGAGCTCCTTATGCCCATAAAATCAGAAAGTTAGAGTCCTGAAAATGTCAGGGGGTTAGGGTCAGAGGGACAGGGATAAAGAAAAATTGATGTACAACATAAAATGGGGATAGGAAGTAAAACCTTCACATTCAAGCAATAATGTTAATCAAACTTTAAAACCTTTTATTTACTTGGCAGATGTTTTTAAACAGATTGTTTCAAAGAGTTTTTAAATCATTAATTTCCACAATGATGAAAGCAAATAAATATTCTTTCTAATCCTAGGCAAGGGAGGTTCTGGCAACATAAAAGGGTAAAGAAGACATCCACATAAATGTAATCTTAGGTTTGTTGATTGCATATACCTAATCATAGAAGAGTTCGTGCAAAGTCCAACATTCCTCAAGAAAGGAAGCCGGGAGAAAGGACAAAAATCAAAATAGCAGCAGAGATCTGCCTCAGGAGAAAGGAAGGAGCAAATTTCTACAATAACAAAACTTAAGCTTTATCTTCGGTTGCCCACTGCCTCTTTCATACAGGCTTCCCTCTTTTTACTTTGTAAGACCCAGAGCCCTTGTACTACCTAAAGCTTCCTCAAGGACTGCTTAAACAGTTTGCCCAGAATACACAAAGTGTATTCTTCAAAGATCTAATGCTCCAGAATTTCCTCATACTCCTCATGTCTGGGGATAAGGAAACCTTTCTTTAATTTGCACTATTTTATGTGCATACTCTTTGACCCTGCAATACTACTTCTAGGACTGTACCCCAAAGAAATCATCATAATGGGAAAGGTGTACAAAAATATTTATAGCAGCTCTCTTTGTGGCGGCCAAGAACATGAAATCGAAGGGTTACCCATCTTTTTGGGGAAAGGTTGAAAAAGCTGTGGTATATAAATGCAATGGAATACTATTGTGCCATAAGAAAATGATGAACTGGAAGACTTCAGAGAGGCCTGCAAGGATTTATATGAACTGAGTGAAAGGAGCAGAACCAGGAGAACTTCGTACACAGTAACAACCACAGTGTGTGAGGAATTTTTCTGATAGACTGAGCCCTTCAAGCAATGCAAAGACCTAAAACATTCCCGAAGGACTTAAGGAAAACCGCCTTCCACATCAAGAGAAAGAACTATGGAACTGGAATTCAGAATCAAGCAGAATATTTTCTCTTGTGTTATGTTTTGGTTTGGTTTGGTTTTTCTCATGGTTTCTTCCATTCATTTTCATTCTTCTATGCAACATGACTAATATGAAAATGTATTTAATAAGAACACATGTGCAGAACCTATATAAGATTGCATGCCATCTTGAAGAGGGAGAGGGAGAAAATCTAAGACCTATAGAAGTGATTGTAGAAAACTGAAAACAAAATAATAATAAAATAAAATAATAATAATTTACAGTATTCTACCTATCCTGAGCGTAAGACTAGCCTAGAGCATAAGAGAGGCAGAAGGGAGAAGACTGGGAAAAGGTAGTCAATTTGTGGTTCCTATTACATACCAACACTTGAGAAAATGAAGAGAGGGAAAGCAAGGAGCTGCTCTTGAAGGCCTTCTGAAGACCTCTGGACACAGAAGGATAAAATCAACAATCCATTAGGTAACAGTGTGAGGAAGCCCCAGATGACCAAAGCACCTGCTCCGAGTGTCAAAGGCCAAAAGAGGGCTCACACTGGCATACAAGCCATTAGGCTTAAGACAGGGTACCAGGTTTACTTTTGTTTTTGGAATCCTATGTCTTCCACTCCGCTCTTTCATTTCAGCCAAAGATATGACCAAGATAGCATGGGATTTGGCCTCAAGATAGAAAAGTGACAAAGGGAAAGGGAACTAGCCTAAGCAAGCCATATTCTAGTGAGAGAGGAAAACAATATGGTAACAGACTTGAGACTGAATCCCTAGATCACAATCCTGGTTCTGGTTCCAACTAAGCTGGCCGAATGAGTAAAGGAGGGGAAGAAGAAGGAATGCAGCAGGAAGAGAATTAAGATGGAATCAGCTAGGAAGATACATTGAAGTCAAATTGTGAAGGGCTGTAAGTGACAATTAGAAGAATAACTAGTGTCTTAGAAGCAAAAGAAAGCCACTGAAGTTTCTGGAGCAAATTATTCAATATCTCTGGACCTCAGGCTCCTCAAGTCTAAAAGGAAGGGCTTAGAGTAGGCAACTTCTAAGATTCCTTCGATACTGATTTTAAAGTACAGTCTCTGGTTTAACGGTTAGTTTTATAAGCTAGTAGTCATTTAAAAACTTAATATTTATGTAACAGTTTATGATTTACATAAAAAAAATCTTTTCCATAAAACAGCCTTGATAAGAAGTATCATTGTTCCAATTTTACAGATGGTTCAACTCAATTCAATTCAATAAGCCTTTGTTAAGTGCCTACTATTTACCAGGCATTTTGCTTAGGGATAGAAATACACAGCAAAAACAAAACAGAACTTATAGCCCGGGAATTTATATTTTATCAAGGGGAAGCAATGAACACATAGTTAATTCACTAAAAATATACAGAAATAAAAATAAAGCAATTTCAGGGGACAGAAAATTATCCATCTACTGGGGATCAGAAAGGCTTCTTACAGAAATCTGGAACCTACTCTGAACACTGAAGGGAGATAGGGGTTCTGAAGAGAATTTGAGGGGCATAGGGGGACAAACTGTATAATGGTAGAAAGACTGATCTAGAATGTCTGGTACAGGAAATAGCAAGTAATTTAGTTTGGTTGGCAAAGCCCTTAATTTGTTTTCAGTCGATCTTTCTGGCTGATTACCCAGTATTCTCCCTCATGTACTATATATTTCAATAAAAATAGCCTACTATCTACCTGACATGCCATTTCCAATGTCCATGTTTTTGCACAAAATTGAGAATTCACAAAGGGGAGCCATGTAT
>JAQQSK010014796.1:0-11000 GCA_028658325.1 Potorous gilbertii | reverse complement strand
GGAAAGTATATGTCGAACCTATACAGAATTGTATGCTATCATGGGGAGGGAGGGGGGTAAGGTGTGGGGGTATAACATCTTAATTTTAAGGAAGTGATTGTAGAACATTTATAAATAAATAAAATAAAAATTAAAAAAAAATGCATTGTCAAAGTGTATTTCCACACTGGCTCTGTACAAACCTGTATGCTTTTTTCTGCATCTTGAGCCTAATACTTCCCTGACAGGAGGTGGGAAGCAAGTTTCATCATGACTCCTCTGAAAGGATGGCTGGTCAGCGAATCTGATGGGAGTTCTTCAATCCTTCTTGACAACGTTTTTGCTGAATAAACTATTCTCCGGGCTCCGTTCACTTCGCTCCTCCTCAGTTCCCTGCAACTCTCTCTTACAGGACAATAACACTCTACTACATTCATAAACCTCAGTTTAGTCAACCATTCCCCTGAGATGACAGGTACCTCCTGATTTCTAGCCCTATAACAGAAAGATGATATAAAAATGCTTGTACACATAGGTCTTGTTCCTTTTTCTTTGACCTCTTGGCAGCAAAGACCAACAGTGGAGCTGCAGACTGATGCAGGCATTTGCGAAAGCAATTTGGTAATAACTATGCTCCAAATGACTAAATTATACTGTTGCTGGTGCGGTGATATCACTACTAGGCCTGTGCTTCTGGAAGGACAGGGAAAGAGGAAAAGGACCCGTATGCACATGAGTTATTACATATATGTGTGCGCATGTATATATCTTTCTATATGTACATAGAGATATACACATATACCACACACATCATATACATATACATACACACACATATGAGAACATTTACAGTAGCACTTTTTTTGTTTCTACTAACCGGAAGTAAAGTGAGACTTCATCAGTTTGGAAATGGTTGGACAAATTATAATGGAATATTATCATGCCATGACAGATGACAAATATGATGAACACAGAGAAACCTGGGAGCGCTTGCATGAACTGATGTAGAGTGAAATGAGCAACAGGAGAACAGTTTATAAAATAACTCATCCCAAATTTAGGAAACAGACAATGAAAGATGTTTCCTATCTCTTGGCAATGAGGTCACAGGCTAGAGCAATTGTGTCAAACTCAAATAGAAACAGATTCCTGTAAGTACATAAGGCACACAGTGTCTTAGAAAATCCTAAATTAACATTATGTTATACTGTATTTTTTATTTATTGTTAAATATTTCCCAATAACATTTTAATTTGATTCAACTGCACTACTCTGAGTTTGACACTTCACAAACATTTTCTTTTTCAGACATGCCTGTAATGTCCATTTGTTTAGCTTATCTCTATATTTATTATAAGGGAGGGCTCTTATGCGGTGGGGAAGTACTGGTGGGTAGTGAAAGCCATGTAAAAAAAAAGTGCAAATGAAGCATTAAAAATACAAAGATCAGAAAATTTAAAAGGGAACATAGACAAGCAGAACAACTGTGTTAAATTTAACATACACTTTTAAAGTATCAGCATACGAAAGGTTCATAGTTTAATATACAATCTTCACTCCTAGTCACTTTAACTGATGGAAATGTTCATGTTTGCTGATGTTTAAAGTGGAAAGCATTCTAGCAGAAATGGGGTTTTGACTAAAATCTCATACTGTAATACAATAAATCCCAAACAAGTACAAAATCTAAACATAAACATCAACTAAACAAATTAGAGAAGCACATGAGATTAACTTAACTAAAGAAGAGATGGAAGTGATTACAAAAGATAAATGGAAAATTTTTAATTACACATAAAACTGAACAATCTTTTACACAAGCAAACTAAAGAATTAGAAGGAACGAATTGGAGGGAAAATCTTCACAGAAAGTATTTCTGATTTAAAAAAGGTCAGATATTCAAGATGTCTAAAAAATAGATACAACATATAACAAAACCTATATCCCAATAGGTAAGTTCTTGAAAGATACAAATACACAGTTTTCTCAAGTGAAGAACCTCAAAACTATTAACAATCATAAAAATGCTCCATGATCATGGGTTCCCAAAGTGAGTGATACCACCCAGGGGGAGGGGAGGGGCAGTAGGGCAGTAGTAGCCTGGGGAGTAACTTGATGGTGGCACTGAATAAAAAGGGGTAACCTAACCCCAAGGGGGTACTGAGTAATTTTTTTGAAAAGGGGGCACTGTGCCAAATAACTCTGCACATAATTAGTAATAAAAGCAATAAGTTAGTAATAAAGGTAATAAATAAAATGTTAAAATACAGTAATAGTAACAAAAGTAAATTAAAATGTCTCTAAGGTTACAGCTCACATTCATCAGGCTGATAAAAGAGGAAAATAATAATTGTTGGAAGAGCTAGAAAAAGACAAGAACACCAAAAAATTGTTGGTGAAGTTGTGAACCCGTCCAACTATTCTGGAAGACGTAAATTATACACGCGCCCTTTGACACTGCATCCATCCCAAGGAGGTCAAGGACAGAAGGAAAGGCCCCACACGTACAAGACTTTGTGCAGAAGCCCCTTTTGTTGTCATAAATAACAAAATAAGTGCCAATCAACTGGGAAATAGCTAAACAAATTATGATTTATGAAAGAAACTGAACATTACTATGTCATAACAAATATGATGCTGTGAGTTACACCTGACTCAGGTTTATCCCCTCTCAGCTTAGGTTCGATAAAATGAGACTCTGATAAAAATGATTTTTTTTTTAAAGCTAGCACTTACATAGCAACTTAAGGTTTGCAGGCACTTTACAAACATTATTTCATTTTCTTTACAACAATCCTGGAAGTTAGGCGCTGTTATGGTTCTCATTTACAGATAAGGAAACTGAAGCAAACGAGGTTAAGTGACTTGTCCAGACGCACACAGCTAGTGAGTGTCTGAAGCCAGGTCCGGTCCAAGTCCAGCGATCCATCCCCTGGACCACTACAGAGGAGGCCATTCAACAATTATCAGAAGGAGACTTACTTAGCCATAGCAGGAGGATGTTCCATAGCAACAGGCATCATGAAGTTAGTTCAGTTGAGCAAAGCTCCCCTGTCTGAGCTGCCAGCTGCTTCCCACCAGTCAAGCACCAGACACCTCCCAGACCTCCCCATGGAGGAGGTCATGAAGCAATAAGGTCAACAGTCTGAGCTTGTAGTCCCCTGAGTCAACTAAGTCTTGAGGATGGATTCAATACCTTGTAAGGTAAGACTCCCTAGGGTGTGCTCATAAAGACCTCTCTCCCAGGAAAAATTACAATTTTAAGTGTAACCTGCTTGTGGAGATTGAGATTCCTCAAGTATAAATGCTCACACTGAAAACTGAACAATCTTGTCTAGACTCCAATACACCTTGAACTTGCCTAACTTCCATGGGAGGAGAGGTCAGGCTAAACCTCCCACTGATAAATAAGACAAATTCAAAGAAACCAAGAGGACTGGAATGAACTGATGTAAGATGAAATGAGCAAAACTTGCCCAATGGTCATAGTAACGAATAAGAAAACAACTTTGAAAAACTTCAGAATTCTGAACAAAGCTACGATCAATTGGGATTTCCAAACAGTGATGATGAAGTATACCTACCACATCTTAGAAAAGAAGTAATGGGCTGAATGTTCAAGATAAGACATGCGATTCCCAGTAATGTCCAAAAATACTTTTTTTTCTGACTATACATACTTGTTATAAGAAAGGGCTTTTCTTATAGAAATGGGTAGACAGAGTTAGTAGACAGTGATAACAATGCCCCAAAAAGGAAAATCAATATAACATTTTTAAAATGCACAGAAGAAAACAAAAGTACAGATGGGGATACAAGCTTTTAAGAAAAACAAAACTAGTTATCCTAAGTTCAGTTTCTTACACAAACCTCTTTCTTGTATATTGAAATGTTGGTGTTGTTGATAACTCAAATCATAATAAAACAAGGGAAAAATTAAAATATAAATGTTTCCTATTACTACCCACTTCTCAGTGCTGACCACAAAAAAGGAAAAATTCTCATAAATACAATAGGAGTTAAGCAGAATGAAAAAGGTTTTACTGGCGGATGGATGGAACACAAAATATTATATGAAGAGAAAGAGACCTATGTACTGATTATTAACAGTTCCACAGTGTACTAATCTTCACCAAAAAAAAAAAACAAAAAAAACCCAAACAACTGTTTTCTTACCTTTTTTTATAAAGTTATTGATGAACTCATGTGCAATTAATTCATGAAGAGGTAAATTCTTCACCAAGTAGTATGGTCCAATTTCCATGACAAGATTTTTCAGTTCTTTTGATAGTATCCCACATTCAGGAATCAGAAATGATACCTATATGAATGTGTAATAGAAATAAAGAACTTATTTCTATGGTAAGTAGTAGACAAGTTCATGAGGACAAAACAATTCAGCATTTTGAAAGTACCTGTTACATACAAGGCACTGAGCTCGACCCTAGGGATTCAGAGAACAGAACGGTCCCTGTCCTCAAGGACTGTACTTTCTGCAAGAGTTCAACATATACAAATAAATGTAATAAGAATAGTAAGTTAATGGCAATTTGAGAAAACAGAGTACCAGCAAGTGAGGAGACCACAAGGGCTTCACCAAGAGGGTAGCAACCAATGGGAGACTTGAAGAAAAACCAGGATTCTGAAGCAGAAATAAGGAGGACGTGATGGAATATTGATTTGGGGGAGCAGCTGGCTCAGATAGAAAGTAGTATGAAATAAGACTAGAAGGATAGGATGCAGTCAGATTGCAGCTGAAGGGGGGGGAGGATGGTCTTAAACAAGCTAACTTCTATTTCAAGGACAGAGATTTGAGAAGAGATTTGTTTTATGATATGTACCCCAAAAAACAAGACAACAATGGTACTAAGCAGGAAAAAAACCCTTTTTAATTAGGAAGACTTTACACAGCTTTATCGTTTAGTAAATATAGTTTTAAGCTATCTCAGCTTAAGTCTGCACTGACTTTTGGGACACCTAATCTCACTGGTGTCAAAAATTCTACAAGGCACAAACTGAGTGGTGCGAAAGGAGACATCACTGGCTGGTGTAAGAGGATCATAAATTTTACACTTAAGCAAAGAAAATTTTGAATATACACATGAGATGACCAAGTTGCTACTTTACATAATAACAGAAAAGGTGATGATAAATACCAGTTAGCATTTACATACCTCTGCCATGCGTCAAGCAGTATACTAAGCACTTTACAACAATGATCTCATTTGATGCTCACAACTTTGGGAGGGAGGAGCTACTATTATCCCCATTTTACAGCTGAGGAAAGTGAGGCAACCCGGCTTTAAGTCACTTGCCCAAGATTACAGAGCTAGTAAATGTCTGAGACTGGATTTTAACTCTTCCAGATTCCAAGACCAGGACTCTATCACCTAAGCCACCTGTAACAGCAAGCAAAGGAGGATTTTTTTTTTGTTTTCTTTTCGGAACTCAGTTTCCCAGGCTCAGGCTAAATTGTGATCATCTGAAGGCTCAACCTCCTTTGAACTCTGATAGCTCACACCTGTGCTGAGTCAGGTAGGTTTCATGACTACTGACTGAGCCAATCAAGAGCTGAGTCTTTGTTATATATGGGGAGGTTGGTGTTTTACTTCAAGGGGTTCTCTTATGAGAAGGATCTTGTGATTCCCTGGTCAAGACTCTAAGTTGTTCTATGTTCAGACACCTTCCCTCCCCACTCCCCATATGTCTGAGATATAAAGGCTCTCTCAATCCAAGGGTGTATGTAAAGTATATGGCAATATTCCTTTGATTCAGGCAGTAGGGCCATGTCTGTTAGTTTATTATTTTCTCTATTTTCTGAATGTATTAAAAAGGACTGTTAAACAGCTAACTTTCTTAGTAAAACAGATCCAAAAACCTGTGGTAGCAGCCATTCTGGGTATGCCAGTGTGTTTGCCATTGCACCACCTCACCATCTCTCCACATATGATGGCTTCAGACAGCGTTCAAGGTATTTATGTACCATGAGACAAATGATACTGAAAATTTTCTCCCATTCCCCTAAGTCCTATTTGTGTTTGAAGGGTCAGGCCTTACCTTCAACCTCCCAGAAGTGAGACCAGACACTCTGAAGCCCAGACTTAATTAATCCTCAGCAGATATACCAGTTGTATCCCCAGTGACTACTATATATAGCAGGAGCTTAATAAATGTGCTTAACTGAATTGTACTGAGAACTGCCTTTGAAAATATGCTGCATCCCACTTCTACCTACCATATGCCTGTATGCTATTCTTATACTAATTTTAATTACTCAGAGGCTGTGGTCTTTCATGACTCTCCCGCAAAAAGCATCACGTAGGGGAATAGAATGAACATTCGTATTGTGCTGTGTTCCAGGCACATCAAAGTGCTTTTACAAATATTCTCCTTTGATCCTCACACCAACCCTTTCAGGTAGGTGCTATTAGTGTGCCCATTTTACAGTAGAGGTAACTGAGGCAAACAAAGGTAAAATGACTTGCCCAGGGTCACAGACCTAGTAGAAAAATATTGTTATGAAAACAATGGTCCTTTGTTACATAGAGAAGGCTGGAGATAATATAAGCACAATAGTCCAAGGATAAGGTCATTTCCTCCCATTCAATTCTGGGACCAGCTAACTACCAAACTTTGTATGTTCAAGATATGTGTACACAGCAACAACCACAGTGTGTGAGGAATTTTTCTGGTACACTTAGCCCTTCACAGCAATGCAAGAACCTAAGACATTCCCAAAGGACTCTTGGGGCTAAATGCCATCCCCATCCAGAGAAAGAACTGTGGAACTGTATCTCAGAATGAAACACACAATTTTTTCTTGCGTTATGTTTTGTTTTATGGCTTCTCCCATTCATTTGAATTCTTCTGGGCAACATGACTAACCAGAAAATGTATTTAATAAGAATGTATGTGTAGAACCTATATAAGATTGCAAGCCATCTCAGAGAAAGGGGGAAAGGTAGTGGAGGGAGGGGGAAAAAAATCAAAGATAAAAGGAAGTGATTGTAAAAACAAAGAAATTAATTAATAAAAAAGAAAAAAATAAAGCAAAAGAAGTATGTTTCAAAAAAATTTTTTTTAAAAGATGTGTACAAATGGGCTATATATAAGCCAGCTCTATAAATAGCCCATCCAATGGGAGGAAATCTTTAAGGCAAAATTTTGTTCTCTATACGTTTGCAACTATAAACATGTGGTCTCCTATAGAATATTGTTTGCAAAATCCTGGCTGTTCTCATACCACCTGAGACATACATGTATATTCTCAAAGATTTTTATAGAAATGGGAAAGGAGACATGAGTCAGCAATTACATTTTCACAATCACCCTTTTTGGATAAGGCCCACTTTTCCCCCCAAGCATTTAACATCCTCTCCCTTTTCACATGACTTAGGAAGTGATTCTTCAATATCCATAAAACTGTTGTCTCCAATATGAAGCTACCAATTCATGTAAATGGTTTAGTCAAATGCCCTTTCCATCTTTGTTCTGATTCCAAAGTCAGCTTTTTAAGTCTAACCATAGATTTGTTAGAGCAAAATTTATAATACCACATTAGAAGAATGAAAATCAAGACAACTCCAACATGAGCTACTTAAATAGGTTGCATATGTTTTAAAAAGGCAGGGAAGGAATGAATAAAAAAACAGACATTGCAATAAGTGATCACCATTTCCTAAAGAAGTGTAACCATTTTAAATCAACATGATGAAGAGGCCCAACATCAATAAATACTGGATGTTCTTGGCAAACAGATAAATACAGTAGTCCAGGGCAATATCCAATTAAAATATTAACTCTTGTGTAAAATCTTACAGAAGACCGTTGTGGAAAGGTTTAAGCAGCATCCCTTCATGAAACAGTGAAAATCTATAAGGAGGGAGAAATGTTTACAGAAGACTTGGCAAGGCTCTCAATTAATCCAGGTCATCCCCAAAGCACTGAAGAATAAAACTGGAAGAATCACAGCATATTTTTTAAAGGGGGTAGCGGAGGGGGAAGATCGACCTTCTAACAGTTCTATCAAAGTATTTTATTTTCTCCATTGAAGGCAGCTGAGTTACTTGTATTTGGACTCTTCACATCACAATCCTCCAATATTCTTTAGGAAGAAACAAAAACTAAATGAATGAAACACTTTAAAAAGCAAATGGAAGCAAAATACTTAAACTAACATTATCTGAGGCTTTACCTTCCTAGTCCACAACTACTGGATTAAGTTGGTGACAAGCATCAGGTAAATGTCACAAAGGCTTCCTGCCTCTTGTCAGGGAGATGGTGGACACTGTAGGTAATCTAGAGGGAATTTCAAACTTAACTATTTAAACAAGCTGTGTTTAAATGTATGCATAAATGGAAATTTATTTTTTAAAAAATGTAAAATGGATTAAAGAAGGGTCCTTGGAATATGTAAAGTCTGACATAGCAAATGTGTTGATTTTGGAAAGAAGGATTATGAATTTAAAAAACACTTCTTAACTGAAATAAATATAAATATCAGAGGATACTAAATGTTCTCGGTTGTCAATATAATCAAAATGATAATACTGAAATAATTTGCAGAGGTGGTACCACGGGTCATTTTATAGAAATAAGCAAAACAATAACAAAATGTACCTGTAGAAACAGAAGGTCAAGAATCTCAAGAGTAATTAATCAACAAGAATTCATTAGTGCTAATTATTAATATAGTTATTAAATGCCTGGCACAACTACAAAGTACCAGGCTCTGTGCTAACACTGGTGATACAAGTTCAGAGAACTAAAATAATTTATAGTGTTAAAAATAAGCAAGAAGGAATGGGACCCGTAAGTACTGGATCTCAAACTGTATGATAATGCAATCATTATGAAAGCTACCTGATGCTGATCAAAAATAGAAAAATTCATCAATGAAACAGATACAGTAAACAAGACCTAGAAGCAAATAAGCACAGAGACAGAGCGTTTGATAAACTCAAGTTTATCAAGGACTGGAGTAAGAACTCCCTACTTGACAAAAGTTTCCAGTTAAATGGCAAACTCCCATTAAAGCAGTCTGGAAGAAATTAAGTTTTTAGAGGACAGTAATATGGAAATCATTCAGTTTCAGTTCCGGAATGTACCAATAACTTAAGAGAACCTTTAGGTAAGTCATGTAATAAACGTCACACCTCGATAAATTTCTATACCTGCAAAACAGGGACAGGTCACAATGCTTGTTCCCGCCATCACCTCATCAGTTCTCTCTATCAAAGCACATGCTAAATTTTATTAAGTAAACACATTTTTATCACCATGCTAATTAGGGGAAGAGAGTCAAGTGCAGGTGTATCTTCTTTGTATCTCTCTCCCATTAGAATTCAAGCTCTTTGAGGGCAAGAGCTATTTTCATTTTTTCTTGGTGCCCTCTGCACTAAGCACAGAACCTAACAAATACCAAGTGATCAATAAGTATTTGTTGATTAATATACTCCACAAAGGCGAGAGCTTTGGGAATTTCAGAATTCCTTCCATTATTCACAGGTGTAATCTGATCTCCTACTGCTTGCCTTTTCAAGGGGTAAGAACAGAGAGAATTGATAAGTCAAAATTTTTAAAAAATGATTATAACATTTTTTTACATGTAACTGAGACATTTAACGAAATTTTTAAAAAATCCTAACAAAGTAATCCCCTCGAAAGGAGGGGATTGCCAACGCATTTGTATCCAATTAGTACTGTACCAAATATAGTATACGTACACACGATACAACTGTGCACAATTAGTGCTACCCAATTAGCACCTCTTGGAAACGTAACCCCCAAATAGGGGTTAACCAGGCTTTTGGCTTAAAAAGGAAAGTCTCCAACAAAAAGGTTGGGGTGGAGGGGAGAGCCTAAGAAGAGTAAACTGGTTAGGGACCGGGGGCTGGGCGGCCAGCGCCGTCATGAACGTTCCTCTCACCGCCCCCTACTCCTGGGGTGACCCCCACGGGAGCCCCAAACTCTAGAAGAACGAAGAGATAACAGGAGCGCGCCGGCCAATTTCCGGGACTTCTTCCGGCATGGCACCGGGCACGGGTAGCGGGGTTAGAAGACAGTTTCCCAATCCCTAAACTAAAGGATCTGGACTCTTGGATATCTCGGCAGGGAAGTTCCAAGTCTAGAACAGAGATCCCCAAGGCGAGTCCTATCCCGGGGCATTGTGGGAGTTGTAGTTCTCCCAGGCGCCAGGACCTCGGAGAGAAGCGGTGAAACACTACAACTCCCAGGGCGCTCGGGGCACTCCTCCACCACGCGCGGAGCGCCCTCCCACGCGCTGGGTAAGGGGAGGAGGCCTCCGGAAGGTGGCTGGAGAGGAGGCGTGGTGTGAGGAGCAGGCGCGAGGTCCGGTACGCGGGAGGGCAGCGCCGCCCTCCCCTCCCCCCTGCGCCCCTGGGGTGGCGCGGCCCACGCCGGCGGGAGAGGAAGCGGCCATGGGCGGGACTCACCCTGTAGTTGTGGTAGTGCGTCTCCACGTGCTGCCGGTGCCGCGACTTGCCATGGCCGAAGTTGGACTTCTCACACACTAGCAAGTGTCGTGGCGTTTCCTGCAACCTGCGCAAGGTGGACATGATCACCCGGGTCCGTTAAACACCCCCGGGCACGAGAAAATCGTATTTTTGCGAACTTGTAACCGCGCTGCGCATGCTCAGTACTTCCCCCTCTGCTCTCCCACGTGGTTGGCGGGAAACACGCAGCCCGCGGTTCTGTGTCGTGATTGGACGAAACCTTCGGGAGGCAGTCCCAGGAAATGGATACTTAGAAAAGGAGGGCCTAGGACCGTGCCCCTCCCCCTCCCCTCCCTCCCTCCTCCCCCTCTTCCTCCCCCTCCCCCTCCCCCTCCCTCCTCCCCCTCCCTCCTCCCCCCCTCCCCCTCCCCCTCCCCCTCCCCCTCCCTCTCCCCTTCCTCCTCCCCCTCCTCCTCCCCCTCCCCCTCCCCTTTCTCCTCTCCCTCCCTCTCCCCCTCCCCCTCCCCCTCCTCCTCCCCGTCCTCTTCTCCTCCCATCCCCCCTTC
>JAQQSK010014795.1:0-11000 GCA_028658325.1 Potorous gilbertii | reverse complement strand
GAAACGAGGCATAGACTCATACCTGACACCGTACACAAGAATAAAGTCCAAATGCTTACATGATCTAGGTATAAAGATTGATACCATGGACAAACTGGAGGAGCAAGGAATAGTGTATTTATCAGATTTATGGAGAAGGGAAGAATTGTTTACTAAAGAAGAGATGGAAAGCATTATGAAATGCAAGATGGATAATTTTGATTACATTAAACTGAAACTGTTTTGTACAACCAAACTCAATGGAACAAAAGTTCAGAGGGAAGTAGTACATTGTGAAAGGATTTTTACAGCTAGTCTCGGGGATAAAGGCCTTATTTCTAGAATTTATAGAGAACTGAGTCAAATGTACAACAATACAAGTCATTTCCCAATAGATAAATTTTAGAGGAAGAAATTAAAGCTATCTATAGTCTTATGAAAAAGTGCTCTAAGTCACTATTGATTAGAGAGATGGAAATCAAAATAACTCTGATATACTACATTACACCTATCAGAATGGCAAATAATACAGAACAGGAAGATGATAAATGTTGGACTAGATGTGGGAGAATTGAAACACTAATTCATTGTTGATGGAGTTGTGAACTGATCCAGCCATTATGGAGAACAATTTGAAACTATGCCCAAATAATTACAAAAATATGAATGCCCTTTGACCCAGCAATATCACTTGTAGGACTGTATCCCCAAGAGATCATAAAAATGGGAAAGGGTCCCACATGTTCAAAATTTTTTATAGTAGCACTCTTTGTGGTGACCAAAGAGTGGAAATCAACGGAATGTCCATCAGTTGGGAAATGTTTGAGTAAATTATGGTATATGAATTTAATGGAATACTATTGTGCTATAAGAAATGATGAACAGGAAGACTTCAGAAAGGCCTAGAAAGGCTTATATGATATGATGCTGAGTGAAAGGAGCAGAACCAGGAGAACTTTGTGCGCAGCATGACCACAGTGTGCAAGAGATGTTCTGGTAGACTTGGAACTTCATTGCAAGGAACTAAAAAATTTCCAATGATTCTTTAAGGCAAAATGTCTTCTACATTCAGAGAAACAACTATGGAATTCAATCGCAGAATGTAGCAAATCATTTTCTTTGTGTGTTTTATGTTTTGGTTTGTTATATGATTTTTCCCTTTCATTTTAATTCTTCTATACAGCATGACTATAGTGAAAATGTATTTAATAGCAATGTGTGTGTGGAATCTATACAAAATTGCGTGGTGTTTCAGGGAGGGAGGAGGGAGGTATGGGAAAGGGAGGGGAAAAATCTAAATTAGTGATTGTAGAACACTGAAAATAAATAAAATTAATTAAAAAAATAAAAATATCTCATTCTGATGTCTTGTTGGCTCTGTCAGTGCAAAATTTTATTTTTGGAGTAATTTTAAATTATTTGGAGAGCGTTGCTGTCTTAACTCACCTGACTTTGTGCCTATATGCCATCATCTTCATTTGAACATTTTGTGTATATTTAGATATCTTGAGGCCCTGATTATTTTTTTGGTCTAATGATAAGGTAGTATTATCAGCAACAAATGTTTGTTTTCTTGTAAGTTACCCTAAAATAGATGCACTATTCCCAGAAAATCAACTGGAGGGGAAGGAATATAAAAGAATGAAAAGTTGAAAAGGTAGTAATGTGAGTAATGATGCTCAGGCATTTCCAGTTACAAGTAAATTTGGGACAGAATGTCCTCATACAATAAAAGACTTGTGTTTTGCAGTTAATCAAGGGTGGGGGGACTTTTTTTTTTCAAAGAAAAATTTACTGCTGAATGAGGAAATATCCCAGACTGGAGACTAGTGATCTAATGTTTCCAGGGGTATTAGAAAAATTCTAATAATTTCTAGATTTAGTTACTCATTTACATTATACATAGACCCCAAGATACTGGAGAACCACTGGTCTTCCATCAAACACTTTAGAAGTAGTATTTGATTATTTTGGGACTATCACATGCAAAATCTGGGAAATTGTATTTGAAGTACAAAATGCATTTAATGAGCTGAAATGATTCAAGAAGAGCGTATTGTACTTGCAAGGCTTGTACTCTGCACAACACTGGGTATCTATAGAGAGGTGGGAGTGAGGATGTGGGGGAAAGCAATTCCATTCTCAGTAGGCTACCACAGTGTATTTTCAGAAGTTTCTAATTGAAGGCATGCTTCATTTGCCTTTGCCATAAAGGAAGCCACATTTGCTCATGATTATGTCTGTAAATGACCTCATAAAATGTACTCTTGCACAAGAAAAAAAAAGAAGCACTGAAAAGATTTTATATATTACTTAGAAATCTTAAAAAGTTTGAGGTTTTCTGCCTGCTTCCTCTATGGTTCTTATGAAGTTTAAAATAAAATAGCTAAAACTATTAAAATATTAAACTAAATAATAAAGAAGTTTCCTTGTCACATTTTGTT
Organism: Potorous gilbertii; assembly: GCA_028658325.1. Classification (NCBI taxonomy): domain Eukaryota; kingdom Metazoa; phylum Chordata; class Mammalia; order Diprotodontia; family Potoroidae; genus Potorous; species Potorous gilbertii. Next base: position 8,577 of record JAQQSK010014795.1, on the reverse strand, counting down.
GATACAATGATTCATATATTTAAAATCTTTTGATTATTTAAAGAGTGGAATTATATAATTTTGTTTAAATATCCTTAAAAATTGTTATAACTATTGTTTATTCTTGAATATCATATTTCCAGTGTTTCATATGTATTTCTCAGATCCTTATCATGGTACCATAATGAAACAATGTGATGTGTGTATACGTATACATACATACACAAATATATATATGCACATATACATGTGTGCATATATGTACGTGCATGTGTACACACACCTACACAATACATGTGTGTCTATTCACCTTTCATTAAAATTTGTATTTTCCATTGTTTCTTTCAGACAGTGATGGAGAAGAGAAGCATTACCTCTCAGTTCCATTCTACTGCTCTGAAAGTATCCAGAGTTATAATTATGCAAAATCCCTGTGAGTCCAATTTATAGCTGCTTACTATTGAGAGGGTTTCAGCAACTGTATGTGTTGAAAGAAAGAATAACATATGTCTACATTACTCTATACTATTTTGTAGGTCAAATAAAGATTTTCAAGATTGTCTTTATGGTGGATACCCATTACTGACTTCCATTCCATCTTGCTTGTAGATCTGCTGCTTTAAAAACCATCAACATGGTTTCTACTTGCAAAGTGCTGAATTCTGGCTCTACAAAAATCGTATTAATGGGGTGTTTGTGCTCAGATTTCCATCCTAGTACTATGTGCTTCCCCACCTGAAAGACTGTATCTCTGGTAGTAACTCAAGACTCTCCCCGAGTGAGGCAAGGTATCTCTCCCTGTTACAGCAACAATCTCAACTATGCAGTTTTTTCTCTTGTATGAACAGAACAATCTATATTAGTAAGTACCTTGACATACACACAGGGACTTGTTGCACAAGTTTTTGATCTGCTTTTTTAAAAGGAAGGGCAACTTTTAAGGGGCTAACAATCTCCTTTAATTAAACACATATGTCATTCACTTAAATAAGGAAATCAAGAGCTCTTACAAACTGTAGGACATAAGCAATTTATATATATGTATGTATACATATGTGTATGCATATATATACACATACACATAGCCATATATGCATACATATACACACATATATATATGCATGTATGTATGTATGTACATGAGAAATCGAAAGATGCGTCAAATTATTTGACCCTATTTGCAACAGAGGGAAGCACCAACATTTGGGTTTTCAGAGTTATGGGCCTCCTTAATATCCTCTGGCACACAAAACTTCTTTCAAAAACTAAGCCCCAAAGTAAATCCCCACCCTGAGAGTATTTATACCATTTTTAGAACCAGGGGGCATTCCAACTCTTGAAAATCAGTACCTCATTAACAAAAGGTTTGGGTCTTGCTACAGAGCTTCCTGAATCAAACTCCTCTTAAGGTCCATTAATAAGTGCGGAAGATCTTTAATCCATTAATAATAGAAGTACTTATACTGTTTATGGTAAAACAAACTGTGTTTCTTTGCTTTTGTATGTTACTCCTAGTAAAGACTCTTGGTTGAGGAAGGCTTCTATTAGAAGCATTATACTTCTTGATTATACTAAAACAAAAACAACAAAAAATCCTATTTTGCTTATCCTTATGCTCCCTTATGCCAGTAGAGCTTTGATGTACTGATTCTCACAGTTACCATATCAAATCCTGTGGCTATCTTGTTACAGACATAACAGATCAGTGACTCACCCCTTAGAAACATTTCTCACCATCACCACCACTCAGCCATAGGAGTAGTAAATAATGCCTGGGCCCAAGGTATGGAAACCATATGTTCACCACTTAATTAGCATATTTGTCATACAATTCACTTTACTAATTCTACATAAGCTTTTGTATCAGTCTTGCTAGGTTGTGAGTTTCTTAAAAGGAACTCTGCCAATGATATTAGTATTAAATGATAATAGTATTAAATATTAGTATTAAATGATATTAGTATTAAAATGAACATTTTGTCACTTTACTGGAAGGCGGTTTGAGACTATAAATTCTTTCCAGACAACTCTGCCCTAAACCTCAACATTCTGATGTCCTTGAAGCCCTAATAACTGTTTCACGTTCACAATACAGTGTGATAAAAAGAATGATGGCACTGGAATTAGAAGATCCAGATTCAAATTACTCTTCTGATTCTTATATAAGTTTCCTTATGTAAAGGTGGGAAGGAACCAAGATGGCAGAGTAAAAATATGCACATATACTAGTTCTTCCCCCATAGCCCATAAAATGCCTGTAAAGAATGACTCTCAACAAATTCTAGAGCAGCAGAACCTTGTGCCCTCTGTCTATATGTATATAATCTCCTCACCTATCCAAACGCTGAGAAGTCTCAAGAGTTAAAAATATGATCTCGTCATGTAGGAATGTAAATAGTTCAGCTTTAGTAAATCTCTTATGATTTCTCTTTCCTGTTTACTTTTTCATGCCTCTATAGTCAATAGTTGCATTTGAAAGTAAAATTTTATATTCAGCTCTGATCTTTACATCAAGAATACTTGAAAGTCTTCTACTTCATTGAATAGTCATTTTTTCCCCTGAAGTATTATACTCAGTTTTTCTGGGTAGGTGGTGCATTTTTTAAAAAATTTTTTAACTTTTTACATACATTTTCACAAAATTTTGGGTTGCAGATTTTCTCCCCATTTGTCCCCTCCCTTCACCCCAATACACCAAGCATTCTAATTTCCCCTATCACCAATCTGCCCTCTATTCTATCATCCTTCCTTTCTCTTGTCCCCATCTTCTCCTTTGTCCTATAGGCCAGATAACTTTCTATTCCCCATCCCAGTTCCACTCAGCTAGCACTTGGGTACTGAGATTCAAATGCTGTTTCCCAGCCTCAGAGCTTTTGGTGGAGGAGGGGCTGCTATTCAGTGTGAGATTAAGTTCAGATGCTCAGGTGGGGGTAGGGCAGCCACACAGGGCTCAGTTCCCTGAGGGGGCTTTTGTGGAGACCTTCAATAATGGATCCAAGCTCCTGCCTGCTTTGGGAGCTGTCTCCTCTGCTGCCTCTCCAGGGGGCTTGAGTTATGGGGGCACCCCGCTCCCCTCTCAGTCAGCCAAAAAGGTTCTCTCAATGACCTTTGCTGCCTGTGGGAGGAGGGATTCTGTCCTTGAAGCCTACTCAGATCTGCTCCGCTCAGTGCTGTGGGGCCAAGGAATGGCTGGGCTCTGCTGCGGGTCCGGTGTGTGTTGGACCTTTGGTGTAGGTTTTTCAGGTCTCTCTGGAAGAAAAATCTCCTCCACTCTGTTGCTGTGTGGCTTCTGCGGTTCCAGAATTTATCGGGAATTCTTCTTTACAGGCATTTTATGAACTGTGGGTTACGAACTAGCATGTGGTGCTTGGTTTTAATCCTAGTTCCTTTGACTTCTGGAATATCCAATTCCAAGCCGTTTGATCCTTTAATATAGAAACTGCTACATCTTGTGTTATCCTGATTGAATTTCCACAATATTTGAATTGTTTTATTCTGGCAGTTTGCAAAAGTTTCTCCTTGACCTGGGAATTCTGGAATTTGGCTACAATATGGGTAGGACTTTTCCTTTTCAGATCTCTTTCAGGAGATGATTGGTAGATTCTTTCAATATTGATTTCACCCTCTGATTCTGGAATAGCAGGACTTTTATCCTTGATAATTTCATTAAAGGTGATATATAGGCTTTATTTTTGACCATGGCTTTCAAGTATTCCCTTCATTTTGAAATTATCTCTTCTGGATTGGTTTTCAGGGTTAGTGTTCTTTCCAATGAGATATGTCACATTATCTGATATTTTTTCATACTTTTAATTTTGTTTTGTGATTTCTTGGTTTCCTATAAAGTCCCTAGCTTCCAAGAGGTCCATTCTAACTTTTAAAGAACTGTTTTCTTTAGTAAGTTTTTGAATTTCCTTTTTCATTTGGCTAACTCTACCTTTTAACACATTCTTCTACTGATTGGCTTTTTGGACCTCATTTGCCATTTGAGTTAGTCTATTGCTAAAGGTGTTATTTTTTTGGTTGTTAAATTTATTTATTTAACATTTTACTTTCATTTTCACAAAATTTGGGGTTCCAAATTTTCTTCCCATTTGTCCCCTCCCCCCTTTCAATACACCAAGCATTCTAATTTCCCCTATCACCAATCTGCCGGCTCTTCTATCATCCTTCCCTTCTCTTGTCTCCATCTTCTCTTTTTTCCTGTAGGGCCAGATAACTTTCTACTCCCCATTACCTGTATTTCTTATTCCTTGTAGCAAGAACAATACTCCTCAACTGTTCCTAAAGCTTTGAGTTGCAACTTCTCCCCATCCCTCCCTCCCCACCCATTCCCTTTGGGAAGGCAAGCAATTCAATATAGGCAATATCTGTGCAGTTTTACGAATGACTTCCATAATAGTCGTGTTGTGTAAGACTAACTATATTTCCCTCCTCCTATCCTGCCCCCCATTGTTTCTATTCTCTCTTTTCATCCTGTCCCTCCCCGAGTGTTGACTTCAAATTGCTCCCTCCTCCCATTGCCCTTCCTTCCATCATCCCCCCCACCCTGCTTATCTCCTTCTCCCCCACTTTCCTGTATTGTGAGATAGGTTTTCATACCAAAATGAATGTGCGTTTTATTCCTTCCTTTAGGTGAATGTGATGATAATAAGCTTCCTATTTTCCTCTCTGCCCCTTCTTTTTCTCTCCACTAAAAAGTCTCCTACCTGCCTCTTCTATGAGAGATAATTTGCCCCATTCCATTTCTTCCTCTCTCCTCCCAATACATTTCTCTCTCATTGCTTAACTTCATTTTTTTAAAGATATGATCCCATCTTATTCAATTCACTCTGTGCTCTCTGTCTCTCTGTGTGTTCACGTGTGAATGTGCGTGTGCATGTCTATGCAGAGACGCGTATATATATGTGTAATCCCACCAATTACCCAGATAATGAAAAGTTTCAGGAGTTACAAATATTGTCTTTCCATGTAGGAATGTAAACAGTTCAACTTTGGTAAGTCCCTTATGACTTCTCTTTGCTGTTTACCTTTCCATGCTTCTTTTCATTCTTGTGCTCGAAAGTTAAATTTTCTTTTCAGCTCTGGTCTTTTCATCAAGAATGCTTGAAAGTCTCTATTTCATTGAAAGATCAGTTTTTCCCTTGAAGTATTATACTCGGCTTTGCTGGGTAGATGATTCTTGGTTTTAATCCTAGTTCCTTCGACTTCTGGAATATCCTATTATATACCCTTCAATCCCTTAATATAGAAGCTGCTAGATCTTGTGTTATCCTGATTGTGTTTCCACAATACTTGAACTGTTTCTTTCTAGCTGCTTGTAATATTTTCTCCTTGACCACAATGTTCCTAGGAGTTTCTTTTTTAGGATCTCTTTCAGGCAGTGATAGGTGGATTCCTGGAATACTTATTTTGCCCTTTGCTTCTAGAATATCAGGACCGTTTTCCTTGACAATTTGGTGAAGGAAGATGTCTAAGCTTGTTTTTGATCATGGCTTTCAGATAGTGCCATAATTTTTAAGATTTCTCTCCTGAATCTATTTTCCAGGTCAGTTGTTTTTCCAATGAGATATTTCACATTCTCTTCCATTTTCTCATTCTTTTGGTTTTGTTTTGTGATTTCTTGGTTTCTCAGAAAGTCATTAGCCTCCATCTGTTCCATTCTAATTTTTAAGGAACTATTTTCTTCACAAAGCTTTTAAGCCTCCTTTTACATTTGGCTAATTCTGCTTTGGAATGCATACTTTTCCTCATTGGTGTTTGAACCTCTTTTGCCAATTGAGTTAGCCTATTTTTCAAGGTGTTATTTTCTTCAGCATTTTTTTGGGTGTCCTTTAGCAAGGTGTTGACCTGCCTTTCATGCTTTTCTTGCATCTCTCTCGTTTCTCTTCCCAGTTTTTTCTCCACCTGTCTCACTTGATTTTCAAAATACTTTTTGAGCTCTTCCATGGCCTGAGTCTATTGAATATTTACTTTGAATGTTTGGAATACAGAAGCCTTCACTTCTATGTCTTTCCCTGATGGTAAGCATTGTTGTTACTCATCAGAAAGAAAGGGAGGAGATACCTGTTCACCAAGGAATTAACCTTCTATGGTCTTATTTTTTTCCATTTTCTGGGCATTTTCCCAGCCAGTTACTTAGCTTCTGAAATTCCTTTCCACACCCACCTCACCTCTAGATCCGCCCAGGTAGTGCTTGGCATCTGAGATTCAAATGCTGCTTTCCAGCCTCAGGGCTTTGGCTGGGTTGTGGCTGCTATTCAGTTTGAGATTAAGTTCAGCAGGTTGGGTAGGGGCCAGGCCACTGCATAGGGCTCAGTTCCCTCAGGGGGTTTATGCAGAAGCCTTCAAGGATGGATCCGAGTTTCTGCCTGCTTTGGGGGCCCCTGTCTGCTGCTGCCTCTGCTGCTGCCTCCCGAGGATGCCTGAACTATGGAGACACTCCACTCCCCCTCTTGGCCAGCCATAAAATTTCTCTCACTTACCTTTGCACCTGTTGGTTGAGGAACCTTTGCAGGCAATAGAGATTCAGTCCCTGAAGCCCGTTGGTATCTGCTCCTCTTGGTGCTGTGTGGTCAAGGCAGGGCTGGGCTCTGCTCCACGTTCCAGTGCATGATGGACCTTTGGTGTTGGCTTTTCAGGCCTCTCTGGAACAGAAATCTCCACTCTGTTGTTGTGTGGCTTCCACTGCTCCAGAATTTGTTGGCAGTTCTTCTTTACAGGTATTTTATGGGCTGTGGTTTCAGAGCTAGCATATGTGAATCTTTCTACTCTGCCATCTTGGCTCCTCCCCGTAAAGGTGTTATTTTCTTTAGCATTTTTTGGGTCTCCTTTAGCAAGCTGTTTACTCTTTTTTAATTAATTTTTTACATCGCTCTCATATAGCTATCCAATTTTTCTACCAGCTTTCTTACTTGATTCAAAACACCTTTTGTCCTATTCCATGACCTGAGCCCACTGCATAATTATTTTGGAGGTTTTGTGTGCAAAAACCTTGAATTTCAGGTCTTCCTCTTATGGTACGCATTGTTTTTTGTCATTCAAAAAGTTGGAGCAAAATAACTCTTCACCAAGAAACTAACTTTCTATAGTTTTTTCCCTTTGATTGAGCATTTTCCCAGTCATTTACTTGACTTGAATCCTTTGTGAAGAGGAGGGTATACTCTAGGGATCTGTAAGTTCTCAGTTCCTCCAATGTGGCACAGTCAAAGCAGAGTAGTTACTCCTCTCCTGGTCTGTGGTCTGGTTTGGGAGCAACCACAAGCTTTTTTGCCCAGCATCTCTGAGTAAAATTCCCTCTCCTTAGCCTCCACCAGCTTCACCATTCAGTACTTCTCCTCACCCCTGGACTGCCCCTGTGAGCTGAGATCCAAATAAGTGATTCAATGCCCCCAGAGTCTTTAGGTCAAGGGCTCCAAAAAGGGATACTGTTGGTGCCTGGGGCCACCTGCAGGTATAGCTGGGATAGGACCATGTTCCCTTCTCACTGACCTTTGAAACTATCTTTGGTATTTTGGGGTTGAATAATCTGGGAACCACAACTTCTACCTGATATTCCACACCCTGAAGCCTATTCTGGTCCTGTCCAAGCCTAGCCATATGACCAAGGCTGGGCTGTGCCCCATAGACTGTTCTCTGTCCAGTGTAATAGATCTTTCCTTTTGACCTTCAAAGCTCTCTTGGGCTGGAAATTTATTTTACTCTGTCATTTTGTGGCTTCTACTTCTCTAGATTTTGTAAAGAGCCACTTTTTACAGGCATTTTATGGGCTCTGGGGGGAGAGCTTCTACAGGTTCATTCTTCTACCAAATCATCTTGGCTCCACCCCTGAAGAAAAATTTTAGTACACTGTGTCTCTGAAGTATTAAAAATGTGATATTATTTAATACCTTAAAAGTTACTTTAGCACTTGGTTATTTTATCCTTAATACTAATAGTCATATATTTTTAAGTAGGTGAACTAAATTATCAAGAAATTAAACTTCTTAATAATAAAATCTCACTAACTGTGTTCAATCTGCATTTGATGATACATATTAAATCTTGATACATTAAGCTTAAGAAATTTTCAAGCACTAGTATTCGACAGTGCTAATTGCCACTTCTCTTCAACTGTGTTGGGTCATTGCTAACTATAGGCCCCTTACTAGGTGAATCTTTAAGAAAATGAAGAGAATAAAAAAAAAGTTGTAGGACTGTATTCATTCCTCCATGAGGATATTTACTACAAAGGCTGACTGCACAGTACTCTCTCTTCATATTTCTTCCTGATGCATTTATTATTCCTTTACTGTGATATCAGATTTCTTCTACTAACTAAAAAAATACTTGGCCTTGACAGAAGGACATGCACTTTTTAATGTTAAGAAACACAAAAATAAACCTTCTAAACAGATGTTGTAAAACTTATTTTGTATTATTTTATTTTTCTTAGATTGCAAGCTCAGAGATTTAGCTATATAAAGGATCTCAGAGGCCATTAAATCCAACACTTATTTAGCTAATGAAGAAACTGAAAACCAAGATTCATCAGTGTGCCTAAGATCACGTAGTTGCTAGAAATCTATCCCTCTCATTGGCCCTCATGAACAAAGGAAA
>JAQQSK010014794.1:0-11000 GCA_028658325.1 Potorous gilbertii | reverse complement strand
CTATTAAGACACTGAGGTAATTTGATTTGTTTGCCAATGCTTATTTGTTACCAGAAATTGTTTTTTTCTTTCCTTTTTTTTGTCTCATTAGGGAGAGGGAAGTGTCCCATTATTTTTAAAGGTCATTCGCTACAATCGTAAAAATATTGCATTTCCTATTAGATGAAGACCTAGTATTACTAGTATAACAATAATTTTACTTAATTACAAAAATTTACTCATGAAGTGAGATTAATCTGTAAACATTATCTCGCAAAAAACATAACAAAAAAATCAAAGTAAAAAAAAAACAAAGAATTCTGTAGATTTGCCAAGAACTTCACAGTGATTTAAAACAGAAACAAAATGTTTAGAAATATTTTAAAAGGAAATCTTGGGCAAACTGTCAAATAAAAGGAATGCTAAATCCTAGCAATTCTAATGCAAGAGACCATGAATGATAATGGAACTGCTGCAAGTACATTTAGAATACCTCAGAAGAATAAAGTGGGAAACACCAAGGAGATAAGTCTAGAAACTAAAGGAAGAAATCAAGCTACATGAAAGAGTAGTAAATTGATAACAAAAGAAATAGAGAGACATTCTATAAAAACTAATTCTCTGTGGGGAAAAATATAATCAGAAGAAAAACAGTGGGAAATGAAAAATATGACTGGAAGAATTTTGAAGAGGTTCACAAAGGACTATCACCATATATGAACAAAGTCTATAAGGAAATAAAATGCATCAAAAACGTCTTTTTAAAAAAACGATTAGAATAGAAATTTAGATGAGATGGGATAAGAAATAAGAAAACTCAAAAATAAAAAAATGTATTATTTTTAATATATGATAAAGAATCTTTTCAAGGTAGTAGAAGTATGAAAGAGAATCATAGATTTTAAACTGAAATTTAAGTTTCAGTTTAAAGTAGGAAAATTGTTTGGCTAAAAAGAGACACAAGACATCTTTGAATTAACCTTGAATTTCACAGAATACAAATGTCTCTCCTTGAAAACATGATGTGACCTTATAAAGTGAAAAGCCTTGCCCTCCTTCCAAACAAATAATAAATTAATAATCCTGATTAAAATACTGCAGGAGATAAGACCAAAAAAAAAATTCCCAGAAGATGTCCAAATTTCCAAATATGTAATTGAAATAGTGTAACATTTAGTGGAGAAATTTCAGAATCTCATTGCCAAATAACAAATATTATAAACAACCAAGAGAATGAGCATTGACTATGGAGGAAATGCAATTCCTAATATCTCATTATTAGACCATATTCTTAAGAAATTAAAATAGAGATTTAAAAAATGTTATTCTAAAAATCAAAGATCAAGATGCACGCTCAAATAAAACATCATGTACATATTAGTGAAATCTTCATATGTAGTTCTGCAATAAATGTAAAATCTAGAGTCAGTCCTTCAGATCAAACTCAGATTGAGCAGAGCATTTGATCTACAAATAATCTAAAAAAAGATATAATCAATTATAGCAAACAAGTACAACTATCAAGAAAAGTGAAATATTAGAAGCCAGTTTGCTAATGTTTCTAAGTTAAGATAAGGATACTGTTTTGTTTTGTTTTTAGAAAATTTGATATAAACTTCAAAGAAAAAACAAAGATGAATCTTTAAGGGGTCAATGAATGGAGAGAGATTATATTTTAAGCGGAAGTGAAGGTGAGGACAGCATGAATTAAATTAAAATACTCTTAAAACAACTGGTTTATTATGATTGAAAAGTAAAGTAAATATAAACATATGTGTGTGTGTGTGTGTGTATTGTTTTGTCATTGTTTGGGCCCTGATGGCTCAGCATGAATACAAATAGCAAGAACCTGATGGTTTTTTCCTTCCAGATTGATATTGTTTTTTTTTTTTTAAACTAAACTTGCCTTATTTCTTACATAGTCTTAATAAGAGAATGGGCATCACCTCAATCAAGTTGAGACCTGGCAAAGACCTTAATTGAAAAAGGCCAAGGTCTCCCATTGCGTCCAGGCTGTCTTCAGGACCCAGATGACTCCAGACAAGAGAAGGGGCTGGTGACTTTACCCTCCCTTACTTAAATTCAATTCACTTGCAAGTCATGTCATCTCCTTCCTGATGCCACAGTCCTCTTTGAGACCAAAGGACAACCAACAATTACATAATGTGTACATATATGTATGTATGTATACATACATACATACACACAAATAGACAGGTGGATAGATATAGATATATCAATATATATGTATATAAAAATTTGAAGAATAAGAGGAGAGCTATGAGAGAAAGAATGTAAAGATATTCTTTTACTGACTTATATATGACCAGAAATAGAAAATAATTTGTTTATTCTTCAGGCAGCTATGGTTCACTGAGGCCAAGGGTGGGGTCTTATATAAAAGTTTCTAAGAGGAGGGACTGTGGTGGAGTGATAGAGGAGATTGGCATCTTCTTGGGGAAAAAATGAGGAAATCCCATTGAAGCATTTTCCCAAATAATAGAGACACAGTGACACAGTGTATTGTGTCTGGGAGGAATAGATACGTAGGGAGAACGCCTCTCCTGAGCACAATTATATTTTAAGCACTAAATCTTGACTCCTGCCTCCCCATAAAGGAATTACAAGTCTCTCAAATATAGGCTGTATCTAATAACATGAAGAGGAGAAAGAGAAGATAGAACTAGCCCTAGGATACAATTACCAAAAACGTTAGACAATCTCGGTATGGAGGGAGGTAAGATTTGAGCTCAGGATTTGAAATACAGAATATTGATCTACATACCATGCTAGCTCTGTCATAAAATATTTCTAAAAGTAAGGTAAATCACAAAAAGAATCCCTTCCTTCCCCCTCAAATATATGTATATATAGGTACATGAATATACACATATACATATATATGTAATTATGTATATCTATATATATACATACATGAGTATATAATTTTAAAATAAAACAACTTTAAAAATTAGAGAAAAAGATAATAGGGTGATGGTAAAAATTAAAGGTAGTAATTGGATAGAGAAGGGAACTCAACATTTGAATTCTAGAAGCCAGGTATTTCATGACAGTCATAGAATAATTATGGAAAACTTAAGTTAATAATATATTAGTAGAAGAATCTCAGTTAAAGTAGTTGACATTTGGATAAAAATAAGGATGAAGTAAAAGAAAATAATGAATACTGAGAAAAGGATTCTAAAAAAACGTATCACTTACACTAAGAGCTTAGATAGGAAAGTTTGCAAGAAACATATTCTCTCTCTCTCTATCTCTCTCTGCCTCATACACACAAACACACACACACACACACACACACACACATTATAATATATCAGAATGGTGAAATTAAAGGAGAAGTGATTGATTGTAAAACGGAAGAGAAATAAATATAAGTAAATTCAAATGCCCCAAGATATCAAAAGTAAAAGCAAATAATGACACAGAAAAATCTGTGGAAATATACAAGGATCAAATTTTCTAGTAAAAATTAATGACAAAAACAAAACCAGTAGGTTTAAAAGAGGTGGATAAAATGCAATAAAAAAGGAAAAACTGGAAGAAAAAGTAACTATAACAGTTGTAACTTTTAATGTGAATGGATTAAGTAATCCAATGAAATTAAAGACAGAATGACTAAGAACATATGATCTCCCTATTGAGATCAGGGAACCACAATATTGAGGTTTGGAGTGCTTGGGATGCCAAAACACCAATACCCTATGTCCTGCCCGAATGAATTTGACCCAAACCTTCTTTCAGTCAAAGTAAAACAAAGTGGATTCTTCTTATTGGGTTGATTCTTAAGAAGTTGCACCATTTGTGACACTTGTATTAACAAGCAGTCCAAATAGAATCTGAGTCAGATTGAATCTGAGAACCTTCATGGAGAAAAGATCTTATAGACAGACAGACTGTTGGGAGGGTTCTAGGGGTGGGCTAGTAGTCTGAGGTGACAGGAGGAGGGGTTTAGGGAAGAGGTCTTCAAGTTTGTGGGAGGTCTTGAGGAGGAGTCTAAGGAGGATCCTAATGAGACTAGGGGTGACTATAGGTCAGAATCAACAAAGAGGAATTCTGGTGAAGTCAAGGGTGGGAAGCTGCTGGAGGCAATCAGAAGATAACATACAATGGAGGGCTGGAGTGGGAAGCAGGCAGAGAAATTCAGAAGTAACAGACTAGGTATAGCCAGGCTAAGTATAGGGTAACAGATTTGGGTCTGAAAAGCCAGATTAAGTGGGAAGATTCAAGGAGAGTTCAAGGAGATTGCCAGAATCTGTACTCCATCATCCCTCCTCCCTCCCTATATACACAATTACTGCTTACAAGAAACTCACCCAAGCTATACTATACATATAAAATGACAAGAGTCAGATACAACATTTTCTTGCTTCAGGTGATTCTAAAGACACAGGAATTTTAATAATATCAGATTAAAAAAAGAAAAAAATCAAATGTCACTCTTTCCAGAAATGAAAACTGGAGATAGTTAATTACATATTCACAAAATGGTATTGCATTTTCATTTTACAAAGAGTATGCCAAATGCTTTGCAAAAAAAAGATATAGATAGATTCACAATTATTGTAGTTGATTTAAATTTTTAAAATCCAATATGGATAAATTTAGCAAAAAATGTGAAAAAGGAAAACACAGAGCTGAAAAGATTGCTACAAGAGTTTTATTTGAAAAACTTGTATATTCTATATGTGAACATAAATGTCTATACATATTTATCATTAGCACATAATAGAATTACATTAAAAAATCAAGTAATGAGGTACAGGGGAACTAAGAATATATTTAAAAAGAGAATCATTAAACATATCACTTGACCAAGATACAAGAGACCCAATCAAAAGATATAAATCTAAATGGAGATCAAACAAAGACATCTTAATTTATGTTAGTCATTGAACAAATCATAGAAATAATTTACTACTATTTCAGAGAACATAAAAGCAATGAGATAAAATACTAAAATTTGGGAATCATGGCTAACATGCTCCCTTTCCCCAACAAGGAAACAAACAAATTCCCTCTGATAGAAGCATAGTTTTGTGCTCTACAGAATCTTTTTTATTTCTCTGATTTCTTTCTTAGACCTACATGATCCAGAGAATTGAATAATGTATAGAGGTTGAAAAGGAAGAACACAAAATGGAAAAGTGATGGAAATGTCATGAATTCTGTTACTGAGTAAGCTCTGTAAAAAAAAAAAAAAGAGAGAGACTGAATTGTTTGTCAGGAGGCAAGCCAATAAGAAAACTAGACATAAAGAGATGAAAGTGAGAAAACAAGAGAGTGAGGGAATGAGAGAAAGAGCATTACAGATAGGCTGACCCAGAGAAACAGGCAGAGTAAGGCAAAGAGGAAAGTAAGAGAAAGAGAAGAGAGAGACATAAAAAGAGAGATCAAAATAGAGAGAAAGTAAGGAAACAGAATTATGTATAGTGCTTCCTATCTATCGGTCACTTTGCTAAGCACTAGGAGTACAAATATAAGCAAAGCATGACATTCTCTAACCTCAAGGAACTTATATATGAGTGAAGGAAAAAAAAACACATAAATAGGTGATGAAAAGATGGTCAGGGTGATGGGATAATGACCCAAACTGAGGCCTTTGTCTCTTATCCAAAAAGAGTTTTAGTCTGATTTGGCTAAAAGACCCTGGAAAGCCTCACCTTGAAAGCTCCTTGGATTTCCCCACTTGATCTGGCATCCTCTGGAGGCCCATGAGTTTTTCATTATTTCTATGCCCAAATCTCTCTTATATTTCCCATCCTTGATCCTATCAAAATCCCACTATCCAGGCTACTGCCCACTCCCCATCAAGATCCTCCCTAGATTCTATCTTCATTCACCCTAGGATCTGGTCACTTCCATAAAGACCTCTAGACACCCCAGTCTACTGCCCACTCCCATGAAGACCATCCCTGGAACCCCCAGACTACGAGACCCCCCCCCCCAGATCCCTCCCACAGTCTTTCTGTATAAAGGGTCCATCTTGTCTCCATGAAGGTGCTCAGGCTCAATCTTGCTGTGAGTCTGTCTGGTCCACCTGTCAATACAAGCCTCACAAATGTCAAGGTTTCTTAAGAGTCAACCCAATATGACTTATCTGGAATAAACTTTGTTTTACTTTGGCTGAAAGAAGTCTTGGGTCGAATTCATTTGAGCAGGACCCAGGATATCAGTATTTTGGGGTTCTGAGCACCCTGAATCTCAACAAGGGAAGAAATGTAGTTGCTAAAATTGGGGCATACTTAATTTTGAACTGTAAGAACAGGGCTTGAAGAAGATTTATGGTATGTGGTCCCAAGACCTTCCATAAAATGGAGATTAGAAGGAACTCACCAGTAGAAAGTAAGGAAGTGGGTCTCACAGAGTGATATTCAATCTTGTGTGTGGAAGAAGAAGACTGTTGCCTGACAAGCATGCTCCGAGTCCTGAGGGAAGATCCAGAAGGTGCCAATAGAGAAGACATGGGGTTTTGGTTCAGAGGAAACCTAGGACTTGGAGGGGAAATGTAAAAACACATGCTGTGGCCAGCATTTTACACCATAGTCTACAATCAGTCACAAATTTCAATTTAAGTATAAAAGGTCAGACATTTAATTAGAGGAAAATGGCAGGAGGTACTTTCCATAATTGTGACTAGAAAGACATTTCACAATGAAACAAGAAATGGAAGAGAACATAAAGAACTAAATAAACTATTTTCACATACCATTAAAGTCTCTGCAAAAATAAAATTAGTGAATACAGAATAAGAAAAATTGCCAAGTTGGTAAAATATTTGCAACAAGGATTTGGAGAGTGAGATGGAAGGAAAGAGCAACAGGGGGAGAGAAGGAAGGAAGGAAGGAAGGAAGGAAAAGTTTATAACTTCAAAGTAATTAAAATGATTTTAATATAAACTGGAGGTTTTGTAGGAAGTAGAATGTGTTAGTCATAATGAAAATGTAAATAGATGATAGATTTATTTTCTTTTTTATTCAGAGTAACTGTGGTTTTCTTGGAACTCATTTCCAGGCTGGGAAAAGAAAATGATATTGGCAAATTAATTCTTTAAAATGCATGATTCTTTTTTGTTTTGCTCTGTTACTGTTTCCATGCTAAAGCTGTGAATAAATTTCTATTACCGCACCAAATTCAAAGTATAAAATATTCCTGTAATGAAAACAACATAATTGATACTTAGGAAATGTAGTATTTTGTGCTTAATACACAGATGGTTTATTTGAAGTTTTCTAGGCCCAAGAACACATTACTTTAAAGTGCAGTTTGTTTGAAGTAACATATTCTGAGTCTTAATCCGGACTTCTTATAGAAATAGGAAAACATTTTAAGGACTTTCCATTAGACTAACAAAATGATTGTTTTGCCCCAGTAATGAGGAGTCCTGTAGGTAAGCTCATTTTCAGGACACCCTGTATTGACTTTTTACCATTTTTTCTTCATAGTAGCAATGGATATTATTTGGTATTTCAAAAAGATAAAGGTAATATTGCCATAAACAGACAAGAAAGTCATTGGAGTGCTGCAAGCAACATTGTCAGGTGGACTAAATTTTATTTCCAGGGAGGGCTATTAATGGTAACTCACCACTTGCTGTTAAAGTGCTGACACCACTTTGGAGTAATTTACCAGAACAAAGATGATACAGATCTTCACTTGAATATGGGATTCTGTAGTTGTTCAGCCTGTCAAGCTGAGTATCTCCAAACTTCAATACAGATGCACATTGAATTCCTTTACATTAATTCTTTTTCTTTTTCAAGTCATTAGGACACCTACATTCAAAGTCATCTAGGAACATATTTCCTGACACTGAAAGTAATTTAGAAAATTAGAAATCAGTAAGGTGACACAGCACACAAAGAAAGAGCTTGAGCTGCACCTTGACAGATCGATTGAATTCACAGAGAAAGACAAATCCTTAGGAGACTTCTGAATTTAGAAGTCTTTACCAATGTTGCCCAAATTGAGCTAAGTTTCCTTGTAATTACATTTTAAAAAATGCCACATTTCTATACTTCTTTCTGCAAAATATTAAGTAAATGTATTGCTTATGATACTGTACTGAGAAAAATCTGACTTAAATAATTGTTATCCAAGGGCACAATATAAAAATGTTGCAATGAAATTTAAAATGCAATGACAGCAGTCCACTTTTATAGGATATCATCATGGAATGAACTGTTTTCAGTTGGCAAATTTTCCAGATTCCTCAGGCACAGAATTTCAAGGGATAAAACTTTAAATTTAATATTTAACTGCTCCAATGGAAATCTTGCTAAAAAGTCATTTCACATTTTCTTATTTTATGAAACAGATACCAATCAGCTTAATGCAGTTATTCATAATGTCATGATGTGTTTTGGTTTTAAAGAAAATTTTAACAAGTTAGGCATAGGACCATCATTGAAGATAATGTGAATGTTCAATAATGATGGTTATAAGAATTTTCTATTACAAAACTTTTATTCAACTACAAAACAGGTGTTTTTTCATTCTGTGCAACAACGAAACTAAAACATGGTAGTAGGATAGTGACTTGTCATGGGCCCATTTCTGTCAGATCTCCAAAGAAAAATATAAGAATATTTTCCCATTATAATGTTATCTTTTTCAGTGTTTTACAGGTATCAAAGTGCAATTGCATACATTTTCTTCCTTTAAACTTAAAAAAGATCATAAGAAGTTTTCACAACAGGTGTTGTGAAATTTACAGATGAGGAAACTGAGACAACATGAGTTTAAGTAATTGACTGAGTAACATTTTTTTAAATTGGGATGCTAATTATCCCAACAATTTTAATTGGTTATCTTTCTTTTGGGGTACATCAAATAATTTCTTTCCTTTCTTTTGAAGTTAAGTGAATGGATTTAAAGATAGCTATTTTAAAAAAAGTGTATTGTCATTCAGTATTTCTGGATTTGTGGATCTGTTTAACATGAATGCAGTTGCCAGCTACAAAGGATAAATAGCATTTGTCTCTGTCTTTCTCTTTCTGTCTTTTTGTCTCCTTTCTCATGACACTTAAGTATATACATATATATATATATATATATATATATATATATACATGTACATATATAATACATATGTATGTATATGTGTGTATGTATCTGTATATGTGTGTATATATGTGTATATGTGTGTGTGTGTGTATGTGTACGCACATACCTCTACAGGCATTTATACATACCCATTTATGCACACATACCCGAATAATGTCTTTCTTCTTTTTGTATACTATTGAATGTAGGGACAGTTGGTGTTGCAGAGGATAAAGTGTCAGGCCTGGAGTGAGTAAGACCTAAGCACACATTTACCTCAGATACATACTAGCTGTGTGATCTGTTTGCCTCAGTTTTCTAATCTGTAAAATGAGTTAGAGAAGGAAGTATCCAATCACTCCAGTATCTTTGCCAAAGAACCCCAAACAGAGTCAAACGCAACTGAAAAATGACTAAACCACAACAAAAAATACTACAGAATGAAGCTTGTTTTTATGTTTGAAAACAAAGGAATATATAGTATGCTAATATATAATAATTAGCAGGGGGCGGAGCCAAGATGGCGGAGCCAAGATGGCAGAGCCAAGATGGCGGAGCCGAAAGACTCACCTATGCTAGGTCCGAACCCACAGCCCATGGATTTCCTCTAAAAAGAACTCCCAACAAATTCTGAAACAGTGGAAGCCGCGCAGCAACACAGTGAAGGAGATTTCTGTCCAGAGAGCCCTGAAAAACCAATTCCAAAGGTCCATCATGCCCTGGATGGGAGCGGAGCCCTCCCCCAGACCTGGCCGCGTGGCACTGAAAGGAGCGAGCAGATCCAAGCAGGCGTCAGGGACAGAATCTCCAGAGGCCACGAAGGTCCCTCCACCCACAGACTCAACGGTCAGTGAGAGAGACGGGCTGAGAGGGGAGCGTGGTGTCTCCGGGACTCAGGACCCTTCGAGAGGTGGCGGCAGAGGGAGCAGCAGCGGCAGCGTGAGGTCAGAGGCTCCCAAAACATGCAGCCAGAGGTTCCCAGAGCAGGCAGGAGCTCAGCAACAGCTGCATTACAAAAGGTCTCTGCATAAACCCCCTGAGGGAACTGAACCTGGGAGGCGGCCCTGCCCCCACCTGAGCACCCGCAGATAAGCTCCCATTGAATAGCAGCCAGGCCTGCAGCTAGAAAGAAACAATTTCAGTACTGTGGAAATACAATCAGGATAACACAAGATCTAGCAGCTTCTACATTAAGGGATAGAAGGGCGTGGAACAAGATATTCCAGAAGTCAAAAGAACTAGGTCAAAATCCAAGAATCACCTACCCAGCAAAACTGAGTATAATACTTCAGGGGAAAATATGGTCTTTCAATGAAACTGAGGACTTTCAAGCATTCTTGATGAAAAGACCAGAGCTGAAACAAAATTTGAATTTCAAACACAAGAATGAGAAGCATGAAAAAGTAAACAGCAAGGAGAAGTCACAAGGGACTTACCAAAGTTGAATTGTTTACATTCCTATATGGAAAGACAATATTTGTAACTCCTGAAATATTTCAGTCTCTGGGTACTTGGTGGGATTACACACACACACGTACACTCACACATGTACAGGCGTGCATGCACACACAGATGCACATGCACACACACACAGACAGAGAGCACAGAGTGAATTGAATAGGATGGGATCATATCTTAAAAGAAATCAAGGTAAATGGTGAGAGAGAAATGTAGTGGGAGGAGAGAGGGTCAAATGGAATGGGACAAATTATCTCTCATAGAAGAGGCAGGCAGGAGTCTTCTTAGTGGAGGGAAAAAGAGAAGAGCTGAGAAAAAAAAACATGAAGTTTACTCTCATCACATTCAACTAAAGAAAGGAATAAAATGCACACTCATTTTGGTATGAAAACCTATCTTACAATACTGGAAAGTGGGGGAGAAGGAGATAAGCAGGGTAGGGGGGGATGGTGGAAGGGAGGGCAATGGGAGGAGGGAGAAATTTGAAGTCAACACTC
>JAQQSK010014793.1:0-11001 GCA_028658325.1 Potorous gilbertii | reverse complement strand
ATTTCAGCAAGCTGAAAAGACTCTCTCACTGACCTTTGGTGCCTGTGGTTGGAGGGACCTGCACTGCCACTGGAGATTCTGCCCCTGAAGCCTGCTAGGATCTTCTCCTCTCGGTGATCCATGACCAACGCAAGGCTGGGGTCTGCACTGGGTCTGGTGCACGACAGACCTTTGGTGTCAGTTTTTCAGGGCTCTCTGAAACAGAAATCTCCTCCTCTCCATTGTTCTGTGGCTTCTGCTGCTCCAGAATTTGTTGGGAGTTCTTCTTTACAGGTATTTTATGGGCTGTAGGTTAGGAGCTAGGATATATGTATCTTTCTACTCAGCCATCTTGGCTCCTCCCAGAACTGTATTTTATAGTGAGCCTTTTGTAATACCTC
Source organism: Potorous gilbertii (assembly GCA_028658325.1). Lineage (NCBI taxonomy): Eukaryota > Metazoa > Chordata > Mammalia > Diprotodontia > Potoroidae > Potorous > Potorous gilbertii. Next base: position 10,621 of record JAQQSK010014793.1, on the reverse strand, counting down.
CGGCTGCCACTTCCTCACTTATAATTACCTTATATTTATTTGGCATATTCTTATATATGCATATGTGCCCCCTTCCCACCTGAAGCAACAGATTATGAACTTATAATGAGAGCAGGGACTATATAATTTCTATCTTTTTTATCCTCAGTACCAAGTACAGTGTCTAGCACATAGCAGGTGTTTGATAATATTTGCTGATTGAGTGATTCAATACCAGAAACCCCTTTGGGAAACAGTGGCCTAAACAACATCAACTGAGTCAACTGTTACTTACCTGTGTGTCAGATAGCCACACATGGATGGTAAAGCATAGATAGTCATACAATCACACCCATTTTATTCCAGGACCTCAGTTCAGTGTGTATATGTGTTTGTGTGTGTGTGTGTGTGTGTGTGTGTGTATGTAAATGTTTTCCATTATTGACCTATGCTGTCCTTCAGAGGTGAGCATAGAATTAGGAAGGCAAATCTGTTCCCGAGAGAATAATAATGCATTCAAAATCCAAAAATAAATGATGTTTATATTACTCATTTCTTTGAATTATCTGCATCATTCCTCATCCTCAGTTAACCCAACCAAAAATCAACTGTATTCACTTAGAAATCCATTATTGGTCTCCACATTGCTTTCTCAAGTCTCCTTTTTCTTATCTGTACCATCCCAGACTCAGTCACAGAAGCGCAGAGCCTCTGAGTTGGATGAGACCTCAGAGGGCACCTAGCCCAATTTGTGCCTTACCAGGAGCCCTCTCCACAACATCTTCAGCAAGGGATCACCCAGCTTCTGATTGAATACCTCCTGTGATGGGAAGCTTACTTCCTCCAGAGGCCATTCACTCCACTTTTGGACAACTTTGGTCATTAGGAAGTTTTTCCTGATGTTTTGCCCAAATCTGTCCGTATTACTTCCTTCCATTTTTTCTAATTTTGTCCTTTGAGGTTAAGTCCAATCCTTCTTCCATTTACCCAGGAGAGTTCTTCAATTACTCATGTAAGGTAATTGTGGTATAAATAGAAACAAAGGTTTTACTTGAAGATAGTACCCACCCTCATCTTCTCCAGATTGAATATACCCATTTCCTTCACCTGGCACTGCCTCTAGTCATTATTCTAATATCCACCCCTCTGGTCCCACTGTAGTTTGTCAGCTTCCTTCCTCAGAGCAGAGCACTATATTCTAAAGGTGTTCTGCATAGGGTAGATAGAAGACAGGGAGACTCTCCATCCATTTCCTCCTTCTGGGCACTATGCAAAAGTGTAGACTAATTTGGAATTAGCTTTTTTGGTTTCCATTTCATACCTCAGTGCCCTGAAACAAGGGATTTGTGTGAATGATTTTGCCTCTGTTTGAGTACAATGAATCAAGCTCCTGGATGAACAAGTCACCATTTTATTCCTCCTGGGAATAAAGAAATAGTGGAAAGTTGGCAGGCTTCAGAGGCCAGAGCAGAAGCAGTGTGTGTGTGTGTGTGTGTGTGTGTGTGTGTGTGTGTGTGTGTGGTGTGTGTGTGTGTATGTGTGTATGTGTATGTATGAATCATCCCTGCCTGCTCAGGAGTCTGACTCAGAATAAGGCCCTGAGAACAAGATTTCTCTCCTCAACTCAGTCTTCTGGCTTAGTCATAGCTCTAGGGCACTAAAGAGCTGAGGGAAGTGATTCATCAGATCATTCAGGAGGTTTTATTTCTGTTGGATTTAACCTTGAGAGGAAAGGTGCTTGTTTCATAACCCTTTAAACAATATCATTCTGTTGAGGTTTCTAAGCATCATGATAACTGATGTTCAAAGAAAAGGACCATTTCCTGGGCTGTGAGCAGAGTAGATGACCTTGGACCATACTATGATAAACAACAATCATTCTTTTCTTCCCCCCCTCTCCAAGAATCTTTTCTTCTCAGATCAGTCAGAAAACAAGCATTTACTAAGCATTTAATACGTGCCAGGCAAAAGCATATTCAAAACAGAATATATTCTCTTTGCCCCCAAACTTTACCCTATTCTGGACTTTCATATTACTGAAGAAGGTACCATTATCTTCAGTCTTCCAAGTTTGTAACTTAGGCATTATCCTTAAACACATTCTTTCCTTCCCCTACATATCCAATTAGTTTCCATAGCTTATCTTTTCTACCTGCACAATACCCCCTTTTCACTCCTCACATGGGCACCATGTCAGTTCATGTTCATGTCACTTTTCATTTGAACTATTGTAATAACTTTCTAATTGGTCTCCCTTTAGCTCCTCAAGTGCGGTCCTTGACTGAATCCAAACTTCATTGAATGAATCCCCCTAATAAAAGGATTGGTTCTATAAAACGTGGACTCAGTCAAAAGGCTGCATCCAAGGACCACATGGCCCCAAGGCTGCAGGTTCCCCATCCCTGATCCTAGCGAAGTTGGTCTTGCTTTCCCTCACACATCCCCCACTACCTCCCATCCTTACATCTTAATCTGTCTCCCATGCCTGGAATACACTCCCTCCCATCCTTTGTCTCTTAGAATCCTGCCTGGAACTTACTCTCTCCTATATCAATGTATATGGAGGGGAGAAAACAAGACTAAATCAGGAACTGGTTGTCCAGTTTAGCTAAAGCACTGAGATAAAGGAAAGGACATAGAAAGAAGAAGTCAAGGATGTTGGAAATGAAATTTGCTGACCCTCATTTTGCCTTGAAAACAACCCTTTTCTTACTTTTTTTTGATCCATTCAAGTTCTAATTGACCTCATATCTTATTACACAGATGCTGTTGCTATTGCTAGTTATCTGAAAGTCTAGCAAGGCATTTGTGACAAACATTCAGCAAAAGCCACCACATGGAGCAAGGGCTTAATGAAAACTTGGGTTTTAGTTGGTGCTGGCCTGTAGAATGTAAGTTGTTTGAGGGTATTTGTTTGGGGATTTGTATCTTCCCCAGCACCTGCCACAGTGTCTGTCCCTTCATACATTTTAATATTAGGTAGGCACTTAAAAATGTTTGTTGATTGATTGAATGTGTGATTTCATTTGTGTAAAGAATTCTCAATATTGAAATAACCCTCCTCTATTATGCTTTAGCCCACACTTTAGGCATACCTATGTTTCTTCTAAAGCTTAGAATCATAGAAATAGAACTAGAAGGCTCATCTAGAAGTCATTTAGTCTAATCCTTCCATTTTACAGGTAAGGAATCAAGACCCAGAGATGTTAAATGACTTGCCCAGATCATAAGTGGCAGAACTGAGATTCAAACCCAGTTTCTCTAGTTGCAAATCAAGCATAGTTTTAGACAATTCAAATGTTAGAGAGCTCCCTGGGGGTTAAGAGACTTTCCCAGATTCAAATAACTACTATTCATCAGAAGCAGAACTCAAACCAAGGTCTTCTTGATTCTACAGTTAATCACTTTACCTATGATGCAATGCTGCCTCTCTTGGTCCTTGGTTTAATTTGAAAATTGATGTTTTCTGCCATTCCCATCTCCTTTGAGTACTCACAGGAAGACAAAATATTCACTACATGGTTATCCCCAAATTAATTTTTTTCTAGGACTATTTATTCCTGCTAAAGACTTTACAAACAACTACCTGATTTAGTATGAACGGAAACTTTTTTTCTTATGCCAGCATGTGTTGGGTTACAAACAGTGTGGTTTCATGGAAAGAACAAAGGATTGGACATCAGTAGTCCTGTAGTACAGACTTGGAACTGTTTCTTATAAACTGACCCTGGGTAATTTGACAATCTTAGTTAACACTAAGTTCTACGGGCACGATGCTGTGTTCTTATGACTACAGACAGACAACTAACTCAAAGATTCTTTGCTCTCAAGGTGTTTATATTCTACTAGGCTAGTCACTTCCCCTCTCTTCGCCTCCACTTTCTCCACAATTAAATGAAGGGATCAAGCTAAGAGACCTGGGGGGTCCCTTCTAGTTCAAAACATCTGTGATGCTATGACACACTTTTGTGGTCAGAGCAGAATAACTGACCACAACACTTAGTGGTTAGTCTTGGTTGAAGCCAGGATTATGTCCAAAGACACTTAGTTCAAAACACCAATATATAAATTTCAGATCTAATTTTGGGGGCCTTCACAGAAGTTCCCAAATTCTGGCTTATTTATTCTTATGTTCTTGATATGATTCTAAAAGACAGTAACGATTATCTCTTTCTGTTAAAACTGAGAATCCCAGTGGAGGAAAGACAGCTGTTCGGGGAATGTATAACATTTGCTCAGATATCTACAATCACTAATTTTACTCCAGGGCTAAAAGAGAGAGTCAATATCATTATTTGATGCTGGTGATCAAGTGTGAGGGTAAGATATGGTGCGTGGGTGTGTCAGGGATACAGTGTGGAAAGGTTATGAAATGAGTTGAGTAGAACCTGAGTTTGTGATGCAAAATAAAATAGGGATGAGAGAGCCAAGAGTGGGGAGAGAGGGAGAAGGGAAGAGAGAGAGTAGAAGAGGAAGAGGAAAGAGAAACAGAAGAGAAAGAAGAGAAAAGAGAGGAAAAGGAGAGAGAAGATAGTGGTGAGAGAGAGAGAAAGAAAGAGAAAAGGAGAGAGATGGAGAGAGAGAGAGAGAGAGAGAGAGAGACAGCAAGTTAAGTGTGCACAGAACAAGACTCTATACTAGAGAGTGAATGATGTGTGGAAGGAATGTTGTCCAGATCTGGACCTTTAGGGTTGATTCTTTGTTGTTGGAGGTGTGTTCTAGAGCCAGGTCAGGGAAGGTGATCTCTGTCTATCTAATTGGAAAGATTAGAGGCTCTTGATCCTCTGTTAATCTCAATAAAAGCATAGCAACATTTTCACAACTGGAATGTCCAACCTCTGGCAAAAGTAAATATCTAACGGACTTTGTTCTGAGTTCTTAGAAATCTTCCTGAGGAAAGAGAGTGCCCAAAATGAAACCAACAGACCCAAAGTCAGTATGCAAGCATAATTAGGTGAGCCTAAGTGGGCTTGTACAGAGATATTCAGATTCTATCCAAAATGTATGGAAAATACCCAGACATTAGCTAATAGTCATAGGTGTGGTGATTTTAAAACTGCGGGCTGACTACAGCCTACAATAGAGAGTAGCCTCTTCTCATTCAGCCTGCCTCCCCCATCCTATTGCTCTAAGTTGATGGGATTTGGGTGGTGATGAAGAAGGGAGAGGGAATGTGCTTAAGGATGGATAAGAGACACAGGGACCTACTACAGCAGTGGAATTATTTTTTTTTGCTGAGATTGGCTATGGTTGAATGCATTCAACAGGTCAGGAGTGGTCAAAGACCCTTGCAGGAAGCAAGCAAGAAGACTAAGTGAGAGGAAAGGACTACTTTTCTGAGTTTGAGTTCATACCAAGTTCTAAATTCTATATTCTGGTCTGATCTAAAATTTTGACTCAAAATTTCTGTTTCTGTACCTGGTAATTGATCCTACAAGTAGTATGAGCCAAACATACTGGAGAAATGACAATGTTCTATTTCTTTGCCTGTCCAAAAACTGTATTTTGCCTACCTAGTCTTTAAAGATTAGGGTTCCTTATCCCAAGTCCCACTAACTTTGATAAATTGATTATCCAGAGCAAAGCTAGCTAGTTATATCTCCCTTTGGGGTCTGTTTTTCACTGGGCTTGGGTACCTGAAAGCACTGTCATGGACTTTAATTATGGACCTATAACAGCTTGCTGTTTTGATCTTTCAGAGCTCACAAGATCACAACCTAGTCTGTTCCATTTCCAGTATTCCTAAGGTAGGAAAGTACAGACGTAACGACACAACAGAGCAAGGTTACATATAATTGTAGGTTCATATTGACCCTGATAGGGAAAGGATGTATTTGGTGTTAACTGGCTGTCTTCTCTGTCTCCACCAGTCTCTATCTCTGACTGTTCCCTCCCCCAATCCCCTCCACCCAAAGGCTTACAGTAGTTTTGCTTCTTCATTTTCATACAACTGGGCAGGAAAGAAATACACACACATGCACACACTCATTCACACACACGCACTCTCCTCTCTTGTGACCAGCTATTATTTTTTAAATACACATTCAGTTCCGGCTCAACAGTCAATAAAAAGCCTATTTCTTAAGCATGTGGCTAGCAGAGCAGAAGCAGTCTTACCTGCACATAGTCCAGAGTTCATGCGAGGAATGCATCAGGCTAAGCATATTGTGTATACTCATTAGCATAGAAGTCTCCTAGCCTAATCTACTGTTACACCTAGAACTCCTGGGTCCTGTTCAATCCTGTTTTCTGGGGGGCACTTCCAGATATCAGGATTGCAGATGGGCATTTGGTGGATCTCTTATTATTTTGTTATGCATCCTGTCCTCTGATTATTAAGAAAAATCCTTTGCTTATTGCTGCCAATCTCATGGTAAAAAGGAGCTGTATTCAACATTTAAGTATGTATGTCTGGTTTTCTATTAAGTCAACACCATTGTACCAATGTCACATGGATAGTGCTAACTGACATGCAGCCATTTCAAAAGGAGGCAGAATTAGTCAGTGCATCAGGACTCAGATCTAATTTAGATGGAGTAGTCCCACAAATCCACATACCACTTGATGAGTTGGCATTGTTGGTAGAGAGAATCAGAGCGGAGGACAGAAAGCTGCTGACTCCCCAGTAGCTATAGAGAACACAGAACTTACTCAGCATTAAAAGTGTTAAGCCTCTCATAGGTGAACAGCATTGCACTTCCATTATGGGTATATGGGAATACAAGGTACTGGGAAGACTGATTCCTTTAACTTTTTTTTTTTAATATTAATACATTTTATTTTTTGGATCACAATGATTTCCAAGTGAACATTCCCCCTCCTCACCAATCCCTGTCCCAAAACAAAACAAATGGATAAGCAACACTTCCATGTGGTACAGTGGAAGGAGCACAGTTTTTGAAAAGGGGGACAATCTGAGTTCAAATCCTGCTTCTGATGAATACTATCTGTGACTTTAGAAAAGTCACTACTTTATACTATAATTGTCTCATCTATAAAATGAAGAGTTTGGTTTCGAAGGTTTCTTTCAGAATCTATGATTCTATGGCCACCTAAAATACAATGACCTAGACTATTCTGCCCATAGAGGGGAGACTTAAGGAGAAGGAAAAACAGAGTCTGGTACTTTAATAGACATTCCAGAGCTATGTGACAGACTTGAATGCTTGCAAAGAGCAACCAACATAGGTGGGTCTCCTGGGGATGGGAATAGTATAATTGCATCCCTTGGGATTCCCAGAAACCATCCCTGATGTAGGTGTGCCTCCTTTGCCACACTGACCTATGAAAAGACTGTCAAGGAAGTTATGCTTTTTGCCTATATTTCAGTGGCAGAAGATCAGCTTTCTGGTCCAGGCATGTATATGATAGTAAAGTCTTCCTAAAACAGATTGGACTGCATTTCTGATAGAACAAGTGTTTTAACATTCTCCCCAATCAACTTCTGGCATGTTTAAGAGCCTCCCAAATAATAAATTCCCACCTGCCTTTTCCCCCTTCCACCCCAACCCAATAGATTTTATTTCTCAGGGAAGAGATGTGAAGACTTTGAGGGAGGTCAAATTGGAACTGAGCCCTTTAAGCCCCACCAAAGTAAAGTGGAATGAGTGGAGCTGGGAAAGGTGGGCTCTAACCAACCTACCAAGCTTGGCAGATGGACCAATTTTAAAGAGTACTGTAGGGCTCATAGGCCTGCTCTGGTCTCTGTCTAAATCTCAGCAAGAGGGCTAGGAGCCCTCTAAGCTCAGGGTTGATGACTGGGAAGGGCAGGGACAATGTGTGGGTGCTGAGAGCAGGGGTGAGTGAGGGAAGAAAATTGACATTCTCTGAAACCACCTTAAACCACACAAGGTCTCTAGACCTTTGAGGACTATAGTATATAATGCAATTAGAAAATATGAATGAATTAAAAAAATATTTATTATGCACTTACTGTGTGCTAAACATAGTGGATACAAATATAAAACCAAAGATAGCTTCTGTACTCAATTCGGGAAGTGGTGACCAGGAAAGGTTGATGAGAACTTTAGGGGAGCAGATTGATATACACTTTCCAGGAGCAGTGACCAAGTAGATTTAATAGAGGTTGCAGGACTGGAATAGAGTAATGGGGAAAAAAAGATATAACCTCCATGTCTGTGCATATCTAATTATCTCTCCTCCACAATTGTAAAAGCTGAAGGTAGGGGAGTAAGTAATAATTGTTTATATTGTTATTATATTTTAAGGTTTAACAAGGCAGTTTCTTTACAACATCTCTGTGAGGTAATAATGTAAGTATTATAATTCCAATTTTACTGATGAGGAAAGTGAGACTCAGAGATTAATCCAACCTAAGGAGGGTCACACAGCAATTTAGCAGATATTCTGTTGAGAGGCACTCAGAACACTAAGAGGTTAAATGACTGGCCCAAGGTCACCTGGCCAATATGTGTCACAGGTGGTCTTAAATCCATATTTCCTTGACTCCAAAACTTGTTCTCTAATCAATATGTTATACTGCCTGTCTATTGTTAATTTAGAGAAAATATAAAAAGTTTAGGTAGTTCTAAGTTTCCTTGGCAATCCTAAACCAAAATTTCCCCAGGCTTAGTGTGGCTATCCTGAATTTCCCTTAGTTGAGTCATAGCCTTTCTTCTCTTGACATGGCCTCAACCCAAATGTCACCCTTTCAGGACATACTCAAATCATCTCTATCTAGGTTTTGTGGGACACACACTCATTGGACCATTAAGCCAATCTTGGGTTACCCTGTCAATTAGGAAGCTTCCTGATTGGCAAGCTGTCAATTTTTTGATACTCCATCAATAATACTATCTTCAATTCAACAAACATTTCCTAATCTCTACTATGTGCAACTACTGTACTACATACTGAGATACAAAGACAAGAACACAATTCTTTCCCCCAAAGTGTTTTAGGTATTTTTTTCCCTAAACACATTAAGCCCAACTCTTCCTGGACATTGAACTTTATCTTTGCTCTTCCAAGGAAGAAACCCACAAGAAAACCAAACAGATATATAAGAAAGATTCAAATTACCTCAAAATTAGAACATTTTGACCTGGCACAACAGATGATCAGCTCTAAAGCTCAGAAAAGAAGCCTACATTCCATAGATCCAGTTTCACTACTAAGGTGAGGCAGGGGCAGGACAAAGTATAGAATGAAGAGGCACCAAAAACACTTTCCTACTCCATAATTTCATCGAACTTGGGCACATATGTACGAGAAAAATAGCAGCTCTTTCTGTGGTGCCAAAGAACTGGAATCTACAGGGGTATCCATCAATCAGGGCATTGTTGAATGAATTATGAATGCAATAAAATGACAAAAGGGATGGTTTCAAAGAAATTGGAAAGATTTGCAGGAACTGATGCAGCATGAGGTAAACAGAACCAAATAACAGCAACATTGTAACACTAAGCAACTTTGAAAGACTAAAGAACTTTGATCAATGCAATAACCCTGATTCCAGAGGACTAACCCTGACAGAGAGATGATGGAATGAACATACAAAATGAGACATATCTTAAACACAGACAATGCAGGAATTTGTTTTGTTTGTCTGTTACAAGCATTTTGTTTTCTTTTTATTTTTCAGTGTTGAGAGTTAGGGGGGAAGGTGGAAAGGAAATAAAATAAATACTTATTAGTTGAAAAAATTGAATTTATATATTTTTTAAAATGGCACCACTAAATATCTGTATAGTCAATATAGGCAAAATTATACCTATAGGTAAAGCATCTGTGAGGACCAGGGGATGAGGTGTGAAAGGTTCAATGGGGGAGAGGAGATGTCTTTATTAATAGCATTATTCCATATCCAATCTGGTCAGCAACATCAGCACCCAACCTCTCACCATAAGTCAAAAGATGTGAATATCAAAAGGCCTTCTTATCCTCAGAAGAGATCCTAAACCATATGGGTCAAGGGACACAGTCTAGGGGAGAGTAAATTAGCTGAAATTCTTCAGATTCAGTGTAATAGAAATGGAAAGAATTTTCGAAGCTATATAGTTCAACTCCCTCCTTTTAAAGATGAGGTGACAGGATAGTGTGGAGTGATTTGCCCAAAGTTACACAGGATTTGAACCCAGGACTTCTGGCTCTAAATCCAGTGTTCTTTTGAGTGCACATGCCCTTTAGTAAAGTTCGTAGAATTTAGAGCTTGAAGGAATCTAGTCCAATCCACTTGTTTTACAAATAAGGAAATTGGTGCCCAGAAAACCTGAGCAATATTCAGTCACACAGTTGGGCTTCAAATCCAGATCCTTGGACTCGCCAAGTTTTGTGCTATTTTATTGTAGAGTAGCCTCTTGGGTTTTATTTGAAACTTATCAGGACACTGGAACTCTCAAAGAAATCATTCCTGTTAATTATGCTTATCTACATTGCAACTTTCCTTACCGTAATTTTGATATATTGCGAGTTGGCATAATAAATTAAAGAGGAATATTTTTAGAGTTTTGTGGAAGTCACAGACAACACAAGAAGGCCAGAAGATGACAAAGAAAAGTTTAGAAAGTCAGAAATATATAACACACACACAACCTGTAGTATTGTATACATACAAATTTCAATACAATATATACATATACAGTATATACTATATATTGTATATATATACATATACAGTATA
>JAQQSK010014792.1:0-11001 GCA_028658325.1 Potorous gilbertii | reverse complement strand
GACTCATATTTTTTGAGGCTGATGGAATGCAAAAGTAATGATGACCTTGACTGTACCAGGGAATTAGAAGCAAGGAATATTGAAGAGGAAAGTTAATGAATTTTAAATTTGACGTTTTGAATGTATTATATCTAATAGATATCCATTTTTCCTTTGTGAAAATGCCCTTAAGAGAAGCAATACTGGAGTTGAGGAGGAGCTTTGGTTATGCTAAGTGGATTAGAGAATCTGCTTATCTGTCAAGGACAGAGTCATTAAACCCATGTGAGCTGGTGAGACCACCAAGTGAAGGAGAAAATACTCAAATAGATTTCTGTTGTACACCTAAGGTTCAAAGGCATGATGTGAAATAGGAGCCAAGAAAGAACACAGGGAAGAAATGGTCAGGAGAACACCCAAAGAAGGAGGTGTCGAGAAGATTTGGAATGAAGGGACCCCCAAAGATGATGAAGTAATCAAGTATTGTAAAATTTGTAGAGAGGACAAGGAAAATGAGGGCTCTGAGGTAAAACCATTGTTTTTGGCACCTAGGACATTACTATAAATTTTCGAGAGGTGTATTGGTGGGTATAAGGCAGGAAGCTGAATTTTATGGGCTTAAGAAGAAAGTGAGAGGAGAGAACTAGAGCCATATTTTGTTTCTGGCTTTTCACAGAATTTAGCTGCAAAACGCAGAGGAGGTATAGTATGATCATTGGCAAGAACAGAAGGATAAAGTGATTGTTTTGTTTTTTAGGATGGAAGGCATGGGGAGGAGTGCAGACAGAATGAAATCAGCAAATAGATTAGTGGATACTCAAACTAAGTTATACCCTAGGTATCACAGAGGGAAACAATCCATTGGAACACCCAGGAAGCAGGTGATTCCTTGAGCAAGTAGTGGACTCAGCCTTAGTGAAGATTAATGACACTTGATCAGGTGACATGAAGTGAAGGTGGAGAAATTTGGACAAGCCATATAATTTGGACAAGCTCAGTTGTGAGCTGAGAAAGAAGAGAGAAAAAGAGTTTCTTTCCTTTTTTCTGAAAAATATGACATGTATTATTTGAGAAGATGCGAGTGGGAGAGAAATAAAAACCTTAGCAGTGGATGACACAACTGACGGGAACCACTAAGGAGAGTGAGAGAGTGAGTTGATGAGATAGATACAGTAGTAGCTACTAAGAGCAGTGAAGGTTCAGTTGTGGTGGTGTATCATCAATGGGTATTTGTAACTTACTCAATTTGAAAAGACTACAAACCAAACAAGACCAAACAGAAGGGATTTTTGGTCCATGATTTTCTGTTTGCAGATGATTTTGTACTCGATGCAACCTCTGAAGTTGAGGTGCAACAAAATTTGGATTAATTCTCTGTAGTCTGTTCTAATTTTGGCCTAATAATTAACACCAAGAGATCACAGGTGCTCTATCAGCCAACACCACATCATCCATGCGTGGATCCATTGGTTACAACAAATGGAGAAGTTTTTAATTCAGTGGATAAGTTCACTTTCCTTGTTATTCTACTTTCTGTGGATGTGTATATTCACAGTGAGGATTATGAGTGCATTGCCAGAGCTAGTGCAGTGTTTTGGAGGCTCTGAATTTGGGAGAGAAGAGGTATTAAACTGACTGCCAAACTGAAGGTGTATAGAACCATTGTTCAAATCTCATTGTGTTATGTCTATGAAACATGAACAGTCTACAGCACCTTCTCAGGAAAATAAATTGGATTTATTTAAAGTCTCATTAAAAGGTATTAAGAATTAACAGTCAGAATAGGATACCAGACACTGAAGCACTTGCTCAGGCTTAACTGCCAACTATTCAAACTATGCATCACAAAGTGCAACTCTGATGCGCTGGCCATGATGTTTGAGTGCAAAATGCTCCTTTGAGAAAAAAGATTTTTAAGGAGAACTCACACAGGGTAGGTGATCACATGGTGGTCAGAAGAAGCAAGAAAAGGACATTATGCCTCCCTCAAGAATTTTGGATTTGACTGTGGGAAGTGGGAAACACCAGCACAGGACCAATCAGTATGATGGGCCCATATCAGAAAAGGTGTTGCTCTCTATGAGCAAAGTAAAACTGAGACAGCCCAAAGTAAACGGGAGTTGTGCAAATTTGGAGTATCCACCCCAAGTATTCACTTGAAATATCTATGCTCAACTCATGCTGCAGCATTCTGAGCTCATATTGTTCTGATCAGCCACAGTTGGATACACCGAAGCTTCACTTTATCATGGTGATGTCATTCTGGTCCTCTTTGAGAAAGAAGACAATCACCAAACAAGCAACCAAGAAAGGCCTTTGGAACACTGAGTAGATTATTAAATCTTTATGATGGAGCATTCACAGGAAAATTATCGCATAAAAAATTACAGAAGGTGTTACATATCAGTAGGTTTTTGAACTCACATATTAACTCATGCTCCAGAATCCTACCTAATTGTCTTCAGTGCTTGAAAGGGATAACGTAAGATAATCTGCAACCACAACATCATGTGACCTTTCCATATTTTCAGGATAAAATGACTTCCTTTTGTCATAAGAGCAGAGGGACATGTATGTGTATCTGGGTAGGGGAACTTTTCGCTCTGTGAGAGTAAATCCATGTTGAGCTGAAAGAAGTTGAATTCCAGGTATCTGGCCAGTGGCAAATTCATTTGCAGTGTCTACCCATGGTAAAAAGAACAATGAAATTTGATAGTCCCTTTCATGTGGACATACACTGAAAGATTTTTGCTATATGTTGCAGAGCTTTTATATTATCTGGATACGTTATTGTAACATTTGGTTTTTCCCAACTTCAGATGCGATTGTTGCGTAATGGAAGTACTGAAACATGAATCAATACCATCATAAATGGTATCAATTAATCCATAGTTCATGATAAAAATTCTACAACTTAATATGATTGCCAACAGATTTTATATGACACAGAAAAGATATGCTTTTGTTGATTCCATTTCATTCCATTCGTAATGCTGGTAAAAAGCATTATTGTTTGGTGTCCACCCAAAAAATGTATGAATGCTATTTCGGATATTTTCTCCACAGATCTAACGAGAAATCCATGGACACAGTGCCCTTATGCTGACTCCACTGTTGTATGCCTGCGAATCCTGGAGAGTATATCAGTATTATGCCAGGATACACGGGATCAATTCAATTTGCATTTCCTCAGGAAGATTCTGATCAACTACCAGAATCAGTAAGGTACCAGATACTCAGATCTTTCTTGAACAAACCTGCCAAGCATTCAAACCCTACCATAGAGAGAACAGCTATAATGGGCTGGTCACATTGTTGAAATTCAAAAGTCAACTTACCGAAAGTAAAACACTTACAAAATGTATATCCTCAAATGCTGGTCAGAAGAAGTCATAAAAACACATTCTCCAGGTCTCTCTTAAGACCTTTCCAAGTGATTGGGTGACTTGGCAGACTCTAACACAGTACCTCTAAGTTTGGTATGCCCACCTCAGAGGAGATACTCTTTTCTATGACCAAAACAGAGTTGAAGTAGCTCAAAAGAAAATGATGGACATAAATATACAAGAATTACCTCCAAAACGTTCACATGGACTGTTTAAACCTGACCTGTGGTAAAGGATTATAAACTCATTTTGGTCTGATTAGTGAGAGTGGGAAACACCATAAGTTGACTCTAGCATAGTGATGTCATCTTGGTTGTCCTCAAGAAAGAAGGATAACAACCGTGGGCACTGAATCTGTTTTAAATATGAATTTCTGTTGCTTAAGGGTCTTTCCTAAAACCTTTTTCAGGGCACATAAGTCATCTTTATTGTTGAGGCTGTAGATGATGGTTTTGAGCATGGGCGTGAGATTAGTATCTAGGATGACTAAAGCCTTGTCCTGACTTGAAGTGTGGTAGGATTTGGGCCTCAAGTATGCAAAGATAAATGGTCCGTAGTATATTGCAGCCACAATCATGTGGGAGGAACAAGTGGAGAAGATTTTTTCATGTGAAGCACGGCAAGGAGAATCTGAGCATAGGACTCAAGACTTATGCAAAGGAAATTACAAAGAAGCATGCAACACTCAAATACATTTCTCGATCATATTGTGGTATGTCAGCACATGAGATTTTCAACCTGGCTGGGATTTTAAAGAAAAAGTGGTCAATGACCCTTGTGTGAAAATAGGATAGGAGCAGCATAAAAGCTTTGTGAATTGTAGAATTGATGGTTCCCCCAATCCAGTAGCCTGCCATCATGCCAACCCTGGCCCAATGGTTCATGAGGATGGGATAATGCAGTGGGTGGCAGAAGGCTACATAGCGATCATAGGACATGGCTGCAAAAACAAGGCATTTATCACTGACAAAGATGATGCAGAGGAATAGCTGGAACCCACAATCTCCGAATGTGATGGAGAGGTATCCAGATATGAAGCCACTGGCCATCCTGGGAACGACGTTGGAGACATTCAAGATATCCATGAAGGAGAGATGGCTGAATAGAAAACACATGAGAGTGTGGAGCCGACAGTTGAGGCGGTTAAGAAGAATCAAGACTACTTTCTCATTAACTGCTTACATAAAAATGAGGAGAATAAGTGTCAAGAATAGCAATCCCCACAGATTTGCATGAAATAATCCTAATAGGATGAAATCTCTAGCAAAAGTCTGATTTTCTTTCTCCCGTATCATTGCTATTTCACTTTATACCTAAAGAGGAGTTTTAGAAAAGAAATAAGATTGAATAAATGAAAAGCTCACGAATAAGTATCTGAATATAGATCATATTTGTCAGTAAAGATCTTTTCATTGATTTAGGTCAATACATTTTAATTCAAAGAAATCCATCAAATGATTTACCTGAATTAATTGAGTTCTTGGAATGATCAGTTCACTGATTGAATTGCTGAAAAAAGTCAAAGTGCTTCATCTGGGTAGTTTGCCCTTGATCTTCCTTTTCTAGCTAATTTCTTTTCTTGATAGGCTATCAGTAAGCTAATTTGACCAATCACTGTCTGTTCTTTCTTCCCAAATCTATAGGAGTTATCAACGCAATGAGATCAGAAACTGATGGGATTTTGGATGAGAACTCTTTCTTTATAAAATACGCACATACTTAAGATTGACAAACAAAAGCTTAATAGAACTAATCAAGGCTTATTTTGTTCATATTATGAGCAATATTACTGTCTCCATCATCATCATCATTATTTTGAAAAAAGAAACTTTTATAATTCTCAAAATTAAAAGGCATTTCCACGACAAATATGATACATACACTATTGCTCATACAAGTGCAAATCATTTGCCTGTAACTTGCTATTGCTTTTAAATAAATAACAAAACTCTCATTCACATTTTTCATTTTTTTCTCTCTTCCCAGAACCTCCTTAGAGATGGATATCATTAGACACAAATTGCTATGTATATATGTAAATTTGCATTATAAATACTTATGTCAGTTCTTCTTTGGATTCATGTAGCTCCTTTCTTTATATGTCCTTGATCTTTAAATTTAAAGAAATATATAAAGAACAAATAATTGTAATATAATTACGAATTCATTATCAATAATCATATAATAATAAAAATAATCAAATAATAGTAATTATTTGACTGGATTTAATTAATTAATTTGTCGATTTTATTGTTTAATTCCACAAAACTGAACTCCGAATGTTCATCCCTTCTCTTTCCTCTACCCACTTTAATACCACCTGAATTCTGATTACTTTTTTCCCAATCTGCTCTTGCTTTTATAACACTACTCCCTTCTCTTCTCCCCTTCCTTCCAATTTCTTCTAGAACAAGACAGATTTTATGCTCCATTCCCTTCATGTCATGTTTCCCAGTTATAGGTACAAGCAAAGTTTAACATTCATTTTTTAACATTGTGAGCTCCACCTCCTTTCCCTTCCTCCTCTTTGAGAAGGCAAGCAATTTGAAGTAGGTTATACATGCGTTTTCATGCCCCACACTTCCTCAACAGTCATGCTGTGAAAGACTCTCCTTTCTCTCTCTCTCCTTCCTATCCTGCCCCCAATTTATTTTGTCCTCTCTTTTGACCTGTTTATCCTCAAAAGTGCTTCATTCTAATTTCAACCTCTGTCTATTTGCCTTCCCTTCTATCATCTCTCCCTCCCCCAATTTATGCCCTTCCTTCCTCCTTAACCCTAGTGTAAGATAGATTTTCACACCAAATTGAGTATGTATTTTATTCTCTCCTTAAGCTAAATCTGATGAAAATAAGGATGACTCTTTCCCTCTCACTTCCTCCCTATTTCCCTCCATTGAAAAAACTTTATCTTGCTTCTTACGTGAGAAATAATTTACTCCTTGTATTTATTTTCATCCTTCTCCCATTATATTCCTCTCCCATCCTGAAGTATTATTTTTTCAGATATCTCTTCATCTTCAGTTCTCCCTATCTCTGTCCCTCCTTTCCTCCCTCCTTTCCTCCCTCCTTTCCTCTCTCTCTCTCTCTCTCTCTCTCTCTCTCTCTCTCTCTCTCTCTCTCTCTCTCTCCGTCTCTTTCTCTCCCCATACATATATATGTATTCCCTGCAACTACCCTAATACTGAGAAAAGGGTCAAGAGTTACAGTTATTAAGTAGGTGGAGTCAAAATGGTGGATGTAAAGCAGGGGCTTTCCTGCTATCTCCACACAAACCCTTCACATACTTGGAAAACATGAGTCTCATTAAATTATAGAATTAAAGATTCTGCAAAATGACCGAGTGAAACAAATTCCTAGGTATTTCACAGTGGTATGGGAGAAGATTGCAGTGTGGCTGGGACCAAAAGAGTACAGATCAGCTGCAGCAGGTATTGGAAGACTGAATTATTGGCATCTATGTAAGTTTCCAGACATTTCAACCCACCAGTGACAATAAAGTCAGTGGGAAAACTCTGTAAGACCTGCATGACAGAGGAAAAGTTTGTCCAGAGAGATCCAGCCCCAGTCTAATCGAGAAGGGTTAGTGGTGGCAGCAGCATTGGTGAAGCCAGCAGCAGCAGCAGTCACAGACGCTGTTTGTGGAGTTCTGGGGAGCCAGATGAGGGGAGACGCAGCTACTGATACAAAATCCTTCAAGCCTGGTAAAATGTATCCTCCCAGTGAGAAACCTTTTACTTCCCTCTTTTATGTGGTGAAATTTAACCCATTCTACCTTGCCCTTTCTCCTCCACTCTCCACCTTGACCCTCACTAGAAACAGAATAATACCTTGCAAAGAGTTGGAAAGTAAAGTGTTTGGCTTGGAAGGTGAGTAAAAATAATTAAAGAACTCAAATCATACATGTAAAATAGATCTGGAGAGACAATAAGAAATTATTTGTCTACCCGAAAACCATGTTCCATAAAACAGCCTGCACATCATCTTCCAAGAAATTATAAAGGAAAACTTCCCTGACATTCTAGAATAACAGGGTAAAATAATAATGGAGAGAATTCACCAATCACCCCCTGAAAAAGATCCCAAAAGGAAAACTTCCAGGTATGTTGTAGTCAAAATAGAGAGATCCCAGGTCAAGAAGAAAATATTGCAAGCAGCCAGAAAGTAACAATTTGAGTATTCTGGAAATGCAATTACATTAACAGAAGATCTCGTAGCTTCTACATTAAGGGATCTAAATTTTTGGAATATACAAATATGTTCTGGAGTTTGGTGGGGCTAGGATTAAAATCAAGAATCACCTACTCAGCACAACTGAATGGAATTCTTCAGGAGAAAAAAGGAACTTCAGTGCAATAGAGGTCTTTCAATCCTTCTGGAAGGAAAGACTACAGCTGAATCAAAAATTTTAATTTCAAGTACAAGAATCAAGAGAAGCACGAAAAGGTAAACAAGTAACAGAAATTTAAAAAAATTAATAAAGGTGAAATATTTATATCCTATTTGGAAAGATGATATTTGTAACTCGTGAGGTATTTTTCAGTGTTAAGGCAATTGCCAGAAATAAGATAGAGTTAGATAGACAGACAGACAGACAGGGTGAAGGTCTACAAAATAACTCTGAGGAGTGACAGAGCAATGTATTGGGAGGAAGGACAGATATGGGAAGCGGGTAATCAGAAGCCAATAGATTAGAAAAGGATCAGGTGTCAAAGGAGAAAATGGAATAATTGAGGGGGGGCATCATAGGATGATGAGAAAATCTTAGTCTTCTACAGTATGACTATTATTGAGGTATTTTGCATATCTACACGTGTACTACTTATAACGATTGTCTTGGCTTCTCAATGAGTGTGGGTGTGGTTTGAGGAAGGAGGAGAACGTGGAACTCAATGTTTTAAAAAACGTGTTTAAAAAGTTGCTTTTCCATGTAGCTGGGAATTGAGCTTTACAGTCAAAGGCTGTAGAAATCTTTCTTGTCCTTCAGGGAAATAAAGAAAAAGGCGATAAAGGTGGTGATGATAAAAGGGAGGACCGACTAGGGGAAGGGATAATAAGAACGTATATCATATTTTCTATTAAACTAAGATCTTTTCATCAACAACGCTTGAAAGTCCTCTATTTCATTGATTGAATATTTTTTTTCGTGAGGGATTTTATTCTGTTTTGCTGGGTAGGTGATTCTTGGTTTTAATCTTACTTCTTTTGACCTCTGGAATATCACATTCTAATCTCCAGGATCCCTTAATGTACAAAGTGCTAGATATCCTGTTATCATGATTATCCTACAATACTCAAAATGTTTCTTTCTGTCTGCTTGCAATATTTTCACCTTCAGCTGGGAACTCTTGAAATTGCCTACTACAGTATTCATAGGATTTTGCTTCTTAATACGGCTTTCAGGAGTGGCGAGTAAAATTCCTTCCATTTCTGTTTTTAATCTTCTATTATCCCCTGCTGACAGAGTGTCAGAGGAATTCACCTTGATAATTTCTTGAAAGATAAAGTTTACATTGTTTTGGCTTTTCTGATCATGTTTTTCAGGTAGTACAATGAATTTAAAATTATCTCTTCTGGGTATAGTTTTCTGATCATTTGTATTTCCAACGAAAAATTTCACAATGTCTGCTATTTTGGTTTTGTTTTATCATTTCTTGATTTTTCCTTAAGTCATTAGCTTGTATCAGCTCCATTCTAATATTCAAGGAATTATTGTCTTGAGTGATATTTTGGATCTCATTTTCCATTTGGTCAGTTTTGTTTTCCTTTTCTTTTTTGACATATTTTTTATTTTTATTTTTCAGCTCTCCACATTCATTTCCACAAGAATTTGAATTCAAAATTGTCTCCACATCTCTT
The DNA here is from genome assembly GCA_028658325.1 of Potorous gilbertii. Lineage (NCBI taxonomy): Eukaryota > Metazoa > Chordata > Mammalia > Diprotodontia > Potoroidae > Potorous > Potorous gilbertii. Next base: position 1,780 of record JAQQSK010014792.1, on the reverse strand, counting down.
CCCGCCCCCCATCCCAGGGAAGCATACACTCAATCAATCACTTGCTCCAGTCTGTCCTCCCTTCTATTACCCACTCTTATTCCATCCCCCTACCTGTAGGATAAAAATATATTTTCCTCTAGAGAAAAATAGATTTATATACTCTATTGTCTGTATATCTTAATGTCCATTTGCATGCTACACCAATTTTTATCATCTATTTAAAAGCTTTCTGTTCCAAATTCTCTCCCTCCCTCCCCAACCACTCTCACTGAGAAAACAAACAATTCAATATAGGTCACACACGTGAAAAATTGCAAAGCACTTCTATAGTAGTTACGTTGTAAAAGACTCATCACAATTCCCTCTGTCCTATCCTGCCACCAATTTATTCCATTCTCCCCCTTCAACTGCCCTACCATAATAGTGTTTACTTCTAATTGTCTTTTTACCCAATTTGCTGTTCCTTGTATTATTTTCTCTCTCCTGTCCCCTTCCCCCTTGTCTTTCTGAAGTGTAAAATAGATTTACATATCCAATTGAGTGTGTGTTATTTCTCCTTAAGGCAAATCTTATGACACTAAAGTTCATTTACTTTTTTACATCTGACCCCTCTTCGCATCCATTGTGTAAACTATTTCTTCCCTATTTTATGTGAGATGATTTGATCCATTCTACCTCTCCCTTTCCCTTACGCTTAGTACATTCCATACTAGAGCAAATTTTATTTTTTGTGGTATTCTGCATTTATATTCAGCTCATGCTCTGTGCCCTTTGTCTACACACCCTCATATACACGTACATATTCATACATATACACACATTTATGTATCTTTGTATATAAATACACATATATACATATGCATATGTACAAACATACACTTACGTACATAAGCATACCTACACATATGAATAATATTCACATACATACCCATACACGCCGATATATCTATAATACCTATACGTGCATACACACTTGTGTATCTATGTGTGTATGTATATATGCATGTATGCATATATGTTAATGTATATGTGTATCTATACATGTAAATACATATACACATACAAACACATAGTCATTCTCTCTAACTACCCTAATACTAAAATAGTTCTCATGAGCTTCAAATAAGACCTTTCCATGTAGGATTGTAAACAGTTCAAATTTAATGAGTTTCTTAAGGCTTGTCTTTCCTGTTTACTTTCTCATGTTTCTCCTTACTCTTGTATTTGAAAGTCAGGTTTTCTTTTTAGCTCTTACCTTTTCAGCAAGAACGCTTGAAATTCCTCTATTTCATTGAAATTCCATTTTTTCTTGAAGTATTATGCTCAGTTATTCTAAGTAGGTGATTCTTGGTTTTAATCTTATCGACTTTGATATCTAGAATATCATATTACAAGCCCTTCAATTCCTTAGTGTTGAATCTGCTAAAGCCTATGTTGTCCTGATTGTATTTCCAAATTATTTTAACTACTACATTCTGGCTGCTTGTAATGTTGTCTCCTTGACCTGGGAACTCTGGAATTTGCCTGCAATCTGCCTAGGAGTTTTCCTTTTGGGATATCTCTCAGGAGGTTATTGAAGAATTTTTTCCATTTCTATTATACACTCTGGTCCTAGAATACCAGGGAAGATTTCCTGGTTATTTCTGGGCAGATGAGATGTAGGTTATTTGTAGGTTACACAAAATATAACTGCCTTTTTCAGAGAGACAAATAATTTTTAAATTGTCTATCCTGGATGTATTTTCCAGGTAAGTTGTTCTTCCAATTAAGTATTTCTCATTGCCTCTAACTTTTATAC